>WBNM01014571.1:0-45938 GCA_013399055.1 Ramphastos sulfuratus | reverse complement strand
TTGCTAACTACTCTAATGTTAGTCTAGCAGATGAGAAATTTAATTTCAGCGACATAAACTAAGAGATTATGTGGGAGAGTGGTTAGAATAGAGGGTCAAGACCAAGAAAAAATAGAGCAGAAGATAATATATTTTTAAAAATGTAAAGTTTCTGAAAGAAGAGATGTATTTATTACCTACAGTGATTGGCTACTTACTGTCTGGGAGCAATATAAATGGCCTTTCACAAACATTTAAGAACTGTCTCCTTCCATAAGGAACTTGAATAAAATGCTGTAGAAGTTCAAACCCTAGCTGGCATGAGCAAAAATTTCTCAGGGAAATTAACACAGGGATGTTTTCTGGAAGGAGCTGGTTACTTGAAGGGCTTGAAAGAAGTAAGGGCTTTGCAGCCAAGCACTAGGAAATTTTCTCTAAGGGGAGTAAGACTGAAGCAATTTTTTAAAATCCAAGGGTGAAAGAAGAGGAGTATCCTCAAGAGCAATAGGAACCCAAGGAGCAAGGATGGGGGGAACAAGGAACAGAGCTGAGGTTGCCATTTGACAGTTTAATGAAAGGGAGAATAAGTAATTACCTGGGCCCCAAGAAGGTGTGACTTTTTTACCCATCCCACATACTTTTGCTCCTTTATTTCACCTTGAAAACAAATTTCTACTACATTTTCTTCCTGCTTAGAGCCCAAATATATACTTTCCCATGAATGAAAGTCTCCTCTAAGCAAAATTGTCCTAGTTTGGCCAAATTTAAATAATATGTTCATGCAATACTCCGTATCTTGTGTATTGCAATACAAATCAATTTGCATTAGCAAACTCCAGGTTGGTGCTTTGAAAACCAGAGATTGCAGCATTTCAAAATTTCACATTTTGGATGGTCTAATTGACATTGGAGAAAAAGCTCTCCGCTGGAAATGCTCCTGCTCATATACTACGCACATACGGCATCCTTCTGCTTCATTATTAGCACAACTCTTTGGAAAGAAAAAAAACTGGCTGGTGAAAACATTTGGTTTGTTTTCTCTTGGACTTTGCAGTGATTGTTCAGGACACCATCTCCAAAGCCTGTCATGAAGGGTTAAAAAAATAGGGGGTGGGGTGGTGGGGAGGTAGGCAGTGCAGCTTGACTGTGGTTTTGGCCAAAAGAATCGGTAACCCTCCCATTTTTTAACTTCCTACACAATACAGTTGTTCTCCTTCTGGTTCCTTCTGAGTCATACCTGTTCACATTACTAAGAAAGCCCCACACAGCCAGTATCACTAGGGAAGAACAAGATGTAGTTTCAACAACACTGTTAGCTGACTTTGGCTGCTGCAAAGCCTTTGTTTTCAGAAATGATAAAAGCAGCAGAAAAGACACTGAGAATTCAATTTCCAGACACTTTAACTCATGAACCGGCGATATTTGGTGTGGCAAGGTAAGAGCAGGCATTGTTCATCTACTGACCTGGCAAGATAAAGTACTTACAGCTATTAATTAGGTCAGAAATGTTATTGATATTTCCAGCAGGACCACACAAACCCTATGTATCAACACTAATACAAAAACAAGCAAACAAAGAAACAAACAATACTAAAGGTACTACTAATAAAAAAACCAGGGCATAGTATTTTCAAATTGCAGAACGCTTCAGTTTTTGGAAGGCAAGACTCAATTCTAAAATACGCACAACTCAATAACTGTCCGTAACAATTATTTTGTAGCAGTATTCTAAATCAGATGTTTTTCAAAGGCAGAGTTGAGCACTGTCATGTGATCAAGACCATGCAGTTAAGAGATATATATTGTAAACAAAGCATTTCTTTTATCTGCAAGTCACTGATAAACACTAGCTAATCCTCACCTAATCCTGTGAACAGAACATCATCCTAGTTTCACAAAGGGAGGCTAAGGTAGTGAACTAATGCTTTGGGGAAAATACTCAGGTGAGAATGCCAGAGAAACGAGTTACTGTCTAAATGTACACTGAAATCACATCTAGCTGCTCCAGGCTACTGACTGGTAGGCCTACGTAAAAATTTCTGTCCTTTCTGATACATTACTGCTGCCAAGACGACCCCTATTCCCTGAGAGACTTTTTGGGTAACTGTAGACAAAAAGGTCAGGAAGGAAAGAATGGGTTTTGACATCGACACAGAAATAGGATTGTCACATCTATAGAGCAGTGTCTTGAAAGGAGAGAGGAACTGCTCTGGAGGAAGATAATGCCAGTCTTTAAGGACATACATTCACAGTCATCCATAGCATCCTGAAGAGGAGAGGATCAATGCACTTAACATCAAATATAGGATTAGAGCTCAGAGGCTCTTTTCCTAGCCTGGATGCAGACCATTAGACCATGCTAATCTGACAGGAGGGGCTCCTACAAGGTAGCTGAAAAAAACCCCAGATTCACGTTGCAGAAAATAAAATGGGGAATCTAAAACCTTTTTGCAAATTCTTGCCCAAGCAAATGTGCCACTGAACACTAGAGAATAAATAATACCAAAGTGGCAAAGGTTAACAATCTTCCTTCCCAGGTGTATTTCCAAGCACATGCATGTGCTGGGAAGCCGCTCAGCTCTGCAGCCTGTCTGACACCCGTAGCAATGATTGCACCACTCCAGCAACTTGAGCCAGAACTTTAAATAGAGAAAAGAGGGTTCAAAGCTGAAGCCTAGGATCAAGCAATCAAAGCTTTAAAGTGAAACAGTCTAGTTCACTGCAGTATTTATAAAAGGTAGTATCTCAAAGCTTTCATGGAGTACAGACTAAGCCCCTGCTATTACAGACTGGAATAAACTAATAGAGGAGGTATGTTTAAGGAAGCCTTGTCAAGCAAAATTTTATTTCATCCTGGAAAAATCTAGGAATCAAAACCGACAGCAGAATACAACATGGGTAAGCCAATGTGGACAGCTTTGGAAGATAAAAGGGATGCAGCTAAAAAGGTATAAAGACTTCATAAGGGAAGGCTGGAAGAATGTTACATGATCTACAGCAAACATTACCTATAGTATCATGATGAAAAAAATGACAAGCTTCTATCAGGCAGGTTCTTGACTAGCAAGTTTCTGCAGATAGACACTGATTAAAAAACAACCAACAAAACCTACAACCTGGACCTCTGTGGACAACAGAGAGGGAGAAAGCATAGATATGAAAAACAGCCACTACACTAATGAGAGATAAGTACAGAACGATTAATAAAAATAGTTGCAATCTCTGCAACTGATAGTGCTGTGTTCCAGACATTCTATGACTGAAGTCATAATGTCTTTATCTCTTCTAGTAAAGGTGAGAAACTATAGTGGTTCAAACCCCCGGTCTCATGAGTTCAGTGAGTATTTTTATCTGTCCCAGGCATTGGAGAAATAGTTCCAATGTGCTTACTTTGTCAAATGCACCCTGCAGCAGTAAGAGGAATCCTCTCTAGTGTTTGGAAAGGCATCAACTCAGAAACTTCAAATCAAGTAATAATCTTTCATACAGAACTAAAACCACTTCAATTTCAATTGTAACACGGGCAGGCAATTTATAATTAATCTCCAATTCTAAGCAAACCTTTAAAATACAGGAAACATTCCTTTTTTAGAAAGAACACTCAGTAGTGTTTCATTGGGCACTGAGATTTTTCAAAGTCTTTGTTTGTCTGATCATACACTGGAAATTAAAAAAAAAAAATTCTTTGGGAACCTGCATGTGATCAAGATAAAAATTTGCTACCTAAATATCACTCCTATAACTATAGGGAGGAACAAGTAGCATAGAAATCCATTAGATAACCATAACTGAAGTGAAAAAAAAAAAAAAAAAAAAAAAAAACAGCATTAAGTAGTAAGGTGAAAGAACTAAGGTATAAATCTGCTCCACTCTTTGGAGCAGAGACTGGCTCTTCAAATGTGTGTACAGTGTGTAGCACAACAAGCATTATGATTTGGATATGTGCACTCACCAAATATTAATAACTAATAATCACAAATGCCTTAATGTCCATAAAACAGAACATCTGTGACTGGTATTTTTTTAATCATGGAAAGAATCAGGATCATTAAAAAAGACCTGTCCAGTGAAATATTAAGAGAGAGAGTGCCTAAATCTGGAGAAACCACATAGCATTTGAAATTGCTATCAAAAAAGTCCAAAATACTATGTTACTGTGTGTTGGCTCACAACTTGGACCATGGGGAAACAGCAGTTTTGGTTTTATCTTGTTTAGTTTAAAACTCTGTATTAAGGAATGCTTTGGCTATTTCATAGTAAGAACAAAACAGGGAAACCCAGTGACACTGGCTGCAAGAAAAACATTAGCTCCTGTTACCTTGCTTAAGACATGGCAAACAGAATGGGGTAAGCCAAAGACTTAACTAAAAACAATGTACAAGAAGCATAAAAGTACAACAAAAACAAGAGAAAAGGACAGACACAGTAGGTAAAGGCATGATACCCACACACTGAAGAACTCAAGACAGCAATGGGTGGAAGGACAACCTAAGGGAGGTTGAGGTGAGGTAGGTGTTTGGTCTGTTCTCTGAAGTTACTAGTGAAAGAACAACAGAATGGCCTCAAGCAGCACCAGGAGAGGTGTAGGCTGGACACTGAACATTTTTTCGCTGAAAGGGTTGTCAGGTATTGGAACGGGCTGCCCAGGGAGGTGGCTGAGTCATCATTCCAGAATGTCTTTAAAAGCTGCACAGATGTGAAATAGGAGAGCACTGTTTTAACTTGCATTTGGAAACAGCATACAAGACCTGCAGATGTTCACTGGGGAGACTGGGAGAAAAGGGGAGGAAAACTGGGAGAGAGAAATGGGGGTGGGGCAGGTAGTGGAATCTGAAAGTCTCACGTTTCATGAGCTCTCCCATTACCTCTGTGCACACACCCCATGTCCCAATTCGAGAACCCGTTGTCCACCATGGATCAGAAAGGAATGAGCTCCCAACAGGCCCTGGCATGGGAGGACATCCAGCTACCACAATGCTAACTCCTACAGCAGGCTGAAAAAAGGCTTGGGTCAGCTCAGGGGTGAAAGCAACAATCCAGTACATTAACTGCCCAGCTCCAACTATTTTCATTAGACCATGGTATTTTCAATATGTGTAGAAGTTATCTGTGGTGATTTCTTCCCTCAAAGAGTAATTGCATTTATATTGTTGAGGATTTACAATTAATCCAGATTTTCAGTTACTTAACAAATTCAAGCCTGACTGGAGACAACTGAACTTGAGAAGACTGAAGTATAAAAACACACAAACACTCTGGATATTTGGCCAAAGTTCAATGATACAAGACTCCCTCCCTGCCTCACTCTAAGCAGTTACCGTGGTTCAGAAAGCATACAGATTCCATCTAGATTAGAATAAACTGATATTTCAGCAGCTGAAAGTCGAGCCAGAACACAGGCATATCTGAGCTAACCCTCATTACTTCTGCAATAATACCAGCCAGAGCTCCAGGCTGTGAGAGAGTGATGCGAGAGAGTGCATCCTGCTGCATGCATACTTCTAACGAGCTAACTCAAGAAGTGGAGAAGTTACTGATGGAATAAATAACACCACAAATTTCTGAAAAAATTAGATGTTGGTTCCTATCATTCAAATAAATGTCAATATCTTTGCTATCAAAATGGTTCAGGTTGCATATAGTAGAAAAAAGAATAAAGAAACCCCAATCATTTATGTGAACACTTAAGATGGTTATTAGTCCGCTACTCACAAATTAGTATTCCATTTTGCAGTTACAGTAAAGTAAGCTGTATTCAATTTATAATTACATCAGTTCAACAGTAACAAAATGGTCCACCTCAGCAATCTCTCAGCTTCCATACTGAAGTAGGAAATCTCTCATACTTCTGATAGTATGCAAATATCTTGACAAGCTCCACAGGACAAAGCATCTGCTAGTGTAAAATGCTGTAATTTTTCTGATGGATATAAGCCTGAAATCTAAACTATTATAGCTAGACATTGACAATATGAATTATTTCTGTTTTCAGCATGATTTGTAATAGCTACCAAAGAGGTGCTGCCTGGCTGTGCCTGCTCAGCTGGTAAATCAAGCCAATGCCTGGTCAGCAGTCAAAGCTGTTAGCAGTTCAAATACGGTCAGCCACAAGGAGGTCTTCTGAGATTTTCTCTTCTAAAGCCAAGGAGGTCCCTTGTGAGTACTTGCAAACCACAGTTATTCAGCTGTGTATCAACTTAGCCAACTGTGGGTAGATGTTTTTCTTTTAAATGGCAAAAAAACCCTGACAACTTTGCTACTCAAGGACTAGTGTCTTGCCAAACGGGAAACACACTATCTAGAAGGCTTTTTTTCCCATAAAGAACAGCCTAGCCTGATCTCTGAAATACATATCTAGTTTTATATCTTTTTTTTTTTCATTCTTTCCCTCTCTTTCCCCCCTTCAGATACAGATACTTGCTTTGTTAAATATTCAACCTGAATTGTTAAAACTCAGCAAAAGGACCTAAAGAGAGCCTTATGATGGGAATCATGAGCTCTAACAATCCTGCCTTTATTAGAAATATACCTAAAACTGAACTGCAATGTTATCATCTACCCATGTGAGACTAATTAAAAAATGTTCTGACAACCACTTTAAATCCTCAAAGACGAAGTGGTGAAATTATCTTTGTAACTGCTGAAATCATTTTGGTACTACAATGCTGCTTAGAGAATATGGCATAAAACATTGATAAAGATTCCTGCCTGGCTATTTATTTTAGTCTGTCCTTAGTCAGGTCGACTTCTCCTTGACTACATTTAATTTGAAATAAAACAAAAAAACTCTCACAAAACACCAACCTTCCCTGGGTACAATTTCTTAAGTAATGAAACTCAGCTACTGAAGGATGGGCATCCTTTAAGGACTTTATTTCAAACCCCCTTTTCCTCTTTCCCTCACAGGTGTTACAAACCATTATGGCGTATGCTATAATTACAATTCTTAGAGTCATTGGTGATGGCAGCAATGGGTAATGTTACATATGGTAACATTCCTACCAGCATGCAAAAAACACTGATTTTCTTTCTATGCTTTACTTTTTTCAAAAACAAATGAAAGCTTAGGAATTCATTATACTGACAGAAGTGCTGTTTTTTGACATGACAACCTCTCTTTCACGGAAGAAAAGCTTATAAACAAATATGAACAAATCAACCTCTCCCCTCTGCCCCAGCTTCTCCTGCCTCATGGGATCCATCAGTCTAGTTCACAGAGACCAACGATGCTGGAGACAGTTAAGGGTCTTCACACCTACTGAAGCTCAGTCCCCTTACCCATACACCAGCAATGGTTCCCAGATGCTACATACTATCAGGTGAAAGCCATATATCCCCTCCACTACCAACACAAACAAGGTCAGTGTCTCATCTGAAAGGAGATTGTGATTTCAAACAGCTGCCCCAAGTCAATGAGCACCTGGATGTGAAGCCTTGTACTGTTAGTCAGCTAGTGATCTTCTCTCAGTACTTTACAAGCAACACAGAGAAGACGTGGGATCATATTAAGTATTCAGCTGTTAAAGAATGTAACTTCATAAGAACTTTTAATAGCAGTCTTTCAGTATTCTGCTTCTCCTGCCACTGGCTCCCACCTTCATGACCAATATAACTGCAAAGAGACCCAATGACCATAGATTTTCCCCTCCCTTTTTTCCCTTCAGCCAGTGATGCCACCAAAGAGGTGCTTCTTGAACTACAGTGCAAAATGCGTCCCTTAATTGTAATAAAATGCATTTTTTAAAAAGTTGCCTCAACCTGTTGGATTGCAATTTTCACTTCTAACAAGTTATTTTAATTTTACATGAGACATCTTTTAATTTTTACAGCTCAGGAAACTGGACATGACAATGCAGGTGTTGAGAAATGACAGCCAAAGCTTGTAAAAACCATACTGAAATTGATACACATACGCTTGTTTTAATGGCCACCTGTAGTAAGAGAACACCCTGTAGTTAAAAACAGATGACATCAGAAGCATTCTACATAAAGGCCAGTAAATTTTGTCATCGTACTAGATTTTTGCTGCACATGCTTTCTTAAAGTTAGAAAAAGCAAACTCTCACAAAATGTGCAACAAACCAGTTTTATTCCTACATGAAATGTCAAGCAGGCTAAACCACAAAGGTATGAATTCATACCTGGAATAAGTAGTAGGATGAAATAATTTGAAGTCAAGCAAGCTGGTACTCCATACCAGATCCCCACTAGATCCGGAAGTTAAATTAACATATTTCAAACTGACCTTTCAAATTAGGTTCTGAGGTCACAGAAGACCACATACTCGAAGGAGCTGAGTGTGTTTATTACATTAATCATCTTAATTCAGGATGGAACTGTGCAATTTTATAGCATTATTTACAAGATGTCGCAACAGGTAAAGAATAGCAATCTGAAATCTAAATTTGATTCAGCTTTTCTACTTTCTGTTTAAGCATGAGTAGGAAAACAGAGAAGCTCTCGCTTGAGAGGCTCAGTGGAGCCTCAGTGCTGCCAAGGAAGATGATCTGAAGTACTACTACAAGACTAGCTAGACACTGGACATTTGACTCATGACATCAGAAGTCTTACAGCCTATCATATATTTAAAACAATAAAAATAAATACAACAAGCACAGAACATGTGTTTTGGAGAAAAGCCAATTATAGCAAAAGTTGCTTTGTTTGCAAGTCCAAAAATACAGCCTCATTCACTCACAAGAGAAACTATTCACAGACAGAAAGAATACTGCTAATTTGTAGGCCTTTGCAAGGTTTCTCACCCCTCTGAGGTTCCCTTTTCCTAGAAACAGCATGAAGCAGACAGAGCTTTTTGCCCCCCTGCTAGTCTTGAATATTTTAGGTCTTGTATGAGTGAATCGCAAAGAGCTGTGACACAAAGTTCAGTTTAACCAACTGCCAAACAGGAAGGCACTCATTACTCATTAAAAAAGCATCCTTTGTGCAAATGACTACAGTAAAGCATGATGAATTAAGAAAAACAGTCCCACACAGAACATGGTCAGAGTCAATCTATCCAGCACGGTGCAAACAGCAAGCAGACAATACTGTCTCCCTTATCTGCTCTCTCAAGCTGACCTTGTTGATCTGCTAGATGGTGAGGCTGTGTACCATATTTATAAATACAGAGGGCAGGGGCAGACAGCTGACTTGCAACAGAACGTCAGCAAAATCCCTGCTTTTACTTTGCCTGCAAAGCTTTTACTGCTGACATGAAACCTGAGTCTCATGAACAGGACATCTGAAAAGTTGTTTCAAGGAGAGATGCACCAATTAGTATTTGTTACTATGGACAGTTACACCACCAGACAAAAGCTCCAAGAGTTCAGTTTACCACATCCCTTATAATTACAGAGGATATAAATTGTTTATATTCTCCACTGGCAACAAGGCAAGCAATGGTAACAAGTACTGTCCTCTCCACTATGTGCAGTTAGCTGGCCATTTAATCTTATTGCTTCAACAGTGAAACATCTGATGTATGCCGAGCCACCAGTTTAAAGGGTTTCAGATCAGTTAACCTTAATTTAATACCCAGAAATATGTAATCGAACATATGATGGAAGTAAACCTGCATGCTTCTTTCAAGTTGTCAACGAAAGCAGGGCTGAATCGATGCTTGTTCGTGTAACTCAACTGCCCTTTTTATGGGGCTTGCACAAAGCCCCTGGCAATAGACCATCGAGAAACTCAGTAGTACTGGAGTCTGTGGCAAACAGATCTGTGGAATTTCATCACAGAAAGACAAGCAGAATCAACAGTTCTCACTATGACAAACAATTAAAGCGAGTGGAATCAAAATCACACAAAAAATTACAGGTGCTTACTGTATTCACCCAATCTATGAAAAAAGACTTTGAAAGCAAAATGGTAAAATTTGCAGATGGCTTATTTCTGGGTTAGAAAAAGTCAAGAAGAAAAACAAAAAAGTGTATGGTCAAGTGGATGCCACACTGTGTTTTGGTTTGATGAATATGACCATTTGCACCAGTTTAAAACATGAGTGGCTTCTAAGCCTGTACACACTTTCAGGATAAGGACATGACACTGTAAAAAAATAGATTGTCAATATATGGTAAAGAATAGAAAAACAGGACATAAAAAGGAAACAAAAACACTTTAATTATTGCTGCTTAAGTGAAAGGCTCACTGTGCAATGAAATGTAGTATATAGTTTCGGTTTCTCTGCAAACTGTTAAAAGATTCAGAGATCAGCAAACATGACTGGAGAAACAGACACCTGAATGACTAAAATGTAAAAACCTGTGTTACGGATACAAACACAGAAACATCAAGTTTCGTAGAAAATATATACTTGACAGAAAAGGCTTAAAAATTACGTTACTAGTATTCAGAAACGAATACATGTTTTTTACTACTGCTAGTTTTCTCCTTCACACAGCTCAGTCAAGATAATTGAAATCCGTATTACAAAGTATTTATGAAGCCACGAACAGAGTGGAACTCAAAATAAAATTAAGCAGTTGTATGTACATCTGCTCACTGACATCAGAAGATAAATGACATAAATGGACATGAAACATTAGCTCTTGTTCTTAGAAGTATAGCAACTTTCATATATTTGTCACTCATGACATCTAAGATAAAAAGTGGAAGAAAAAAAAAAAAGAGTCACTTTCTGAAATGTAGGACACTAACTTCAAAAAAGACCCAGCAATTATTCCTACCTAATGATTCTAGTCAACTCTCTTCTCCACAATGAAAGCAACATGTATAAACTTAGTTAGAAAGGCAACAGATTTAGCTCAAAAAAAAAAAGGGAGGCTAAAAAAAATCAGGATTAGCAAATTGAAGGCCAGAAAAAGAGAAGTGAATCATATATGCCTACTGCCTGTACAAAGCACTGGAGCAGTGCATTTTAAATCAATCTGTTCATCCCAGGCTATATGTATATTGGGACAATTATTTGTTTTCTTTTCTCCAATGTTTAGTCATCATAAAAACCATCTACATGAAAACAGCGTATGCTTTATGGTTCTGATGAAGCTCATAAAAAATTAATAGAATACGAAGAAGGAAACATGATGATGCATAGAGATTATATGTCCAAAAGACAAGAGGTCTCATTGATAATATGCTTCGTTCATTTTCACATCTGAGGCAGCATTTTAAACTTAAAGGTTGAATTATAAAATGTGCATCAGTGGTTGTTAGCTATCATGTCAAAACTAAAATGCACATGAATTGAAGAGAGAATTTATTCAATAGCTTCTCTTTCATTTATGGCAAAAGGGAGAAACAAGAACAGTAAAATGAGCTCCTCTTGCAAAGTCTTGAGCATGCTCAGGAGAACAGCAAAAACTACATTAACTACAGCAAGGATTGGATTTTTTATCTGCTAGGTAGGATTCTAACTAGTTTTCTAGAGTCAAGGATGCTGACTTTTTCCTTTTCATTACATAGCAACTCTTTGGCTTTTGGGCAAGTACAGACCTTTGTGTCAGACTTTCGGCTTTGCTTTGCACCCCCAGTTCCACATGAGCCTGCTTCCTACAGTGGGCATGAGGACTTCACTTAATCACAGGAGTCAAGGAGGCTATACCAGCCAAGGTACAGAGCTGATCCCTGTGCTTCACCCTGGAGAGCCAAGTAGGTTATTAAGGAGAGAATCCCGCAGTAAATTTGCTCAAGAGCTTCCTCTGCTCATCTGGGATTTCTCTACCTTCTCCCAGCGAACTTACACAGTATCACTCTTTTAAAATTGTGTTGAATTGGGTCAGTGGAGCTATTTTCTGTCTTCCTAGCAACAAATGCTAAAGTGTATACTAAATTGCTTTCTGATGTCTCACAATACACTATTTCCTCCTAATACATAAAGAAGAATAATACATATACAAGCAGCAGCAACAACTCAGGTTAAAATCACTTTTTGGAGAACATAGTCTAGAACTGTGTGTCACAAATCCTTACCTTATGCTATCAATCTGGGAATGAAACTCTGATAAGGAACTACAGAAAGGCCTGTTTAAGGTTCCTCATTTACCCTCCTTAATCTTGTCCAATCCAAAACCCATTATGAGAATAGGAAGCTATTGTGTGCTAATGCTAATTAGGAGGGAGAAATCAAGCACAGGTAACAAATAATGAGAATCCCATTAATAGTTTAGAGCTGCATTTGTTTGTAACTATATGTGGTAAAAACAGCAAAAAAGGAAAAGGAAGAAAAAGATCAGATTCATAACAGTAGACTCTGTTTTCAAAGATGTGCTTCGCCAAACCAAAAATAACCTTCTAGAGTACAGAATTGAGGATAAATTTGAAATAAAAGAACTCCCTGACAGAAGAAACTACACCCCTCCGATGCACCCATGAAAAGAGATGTTCCACCCTTTACCATCTTCTGACACACTCCTGGTATCTTGAATAACATCTGTGTAACTCAACAATATATCCTATAACTGCTTTGGGATTTCTTGCTGTAAAGTAGCTGCCTACATGATTACATTTCCAGCTGCCATTTCACTGTAATTTAACAGTAATTCCTTCATGTTTATATTTTATGCTTTTAATACCATTGTTTTCTAGGGTGTTTCAGAACAGTATTTACCTCCTTGAATCTGTATTGGTGAAATTCAAGTAAACAGAAACAGCTGAATGAACTACTCTGCTGCACAGACCATCTACAAAATTAATCTGCAACACTCCTGAAGCATGTTAGTAGTAAGCAACATACAAGCCACTAAGCTCAAAAAAAGGATGGAACTGCTAACACTAATGAGTCATAAGGAGACAGACAGAAACTAAAATGACAAGTTGATTAAAGATACCCTTCCTTTGACAGGGACAGTGAAAGGAATTGTACAGCACATACTAATTCGGTTCTGTCATACACTGGTTGAGACTAGTGGTGTCGAGATTAATCATTTGAATCTTGTTCCAAATCATTCATCTGCTTAGGCCATTTTGCTATTGACGCCTGTCCTTACTATCACATACCTGCTTATTTAAAGAAAAAGAACATATGGCAGTAGAGATACTGAGAGAGCAAATGCAGACTAATGGGTACAGCTGTCAGCCAGGCAAGTCCGGCAGGTACATTTGCCCATCTGGCTATTCACAAAGAATACTCAGGCCTCACAGACCAACAATGGCCAGGCCCTTCTGTTCTCAAAACTTGAGAGAGAATTTTGATATCACTTCATACTTCAATGGTTTTGTTAGCTGAACTTTTTGAAGTCATTACAGTGTTGCCAAGTATAAGCTTGTAAAGCAAAAAACATACCTGAACTTCAATATTGCTATTAGATACTTGACTTTCCCTTTACCTGTATCTAACATCTTCTTTAACTTAGGGACTTGTTGCTCACCCTGACTGACACCAAATACAGGCGTGTTGCCTACCGGGGTTTGTGCATTGGCATTTTGTTTTTCCTGTGTTCATGGACTTCAATTATTCTGCTAATGTTTTGGGTGTTATAACTGTTTATTCATCTGTCTTTACTCTGGAATTAGATTACTGACAGAACCTTTAGTTATGCAGTCTGAAGAGACCACCTAACCTCTTTCCTACTGACAGACCCAGTCTCTTTGCAGACAGAAAACATGTTATGTAGAGAGAGAGGGAGAGTGTAATTTCAGTGAAGCTCTGTGTGCGCATCAGGACCACTATGTTACTCCCACACAGCAGGCAGTGAGCACATTTCACCTAACCTGAGCATTTTGTGGGACTACAGTGTTAAGTTTTTGCCTGAAATTACATTTCTGCACTTTTCCCCCCTGTTTTCATTGTAACAGAAAATTTTAATTGTAATTATCAGAAATGAAAGAACTCAGTTTATGATAAACAACTGAATTCTATAATTACTAAACCCAAAACAAATTGCTGATTTGCTTTTACTCTGAACTGTTATTTCAAGTAACCAGCATGAAGATGAATGCACAAATCATTTTCAAAAGGAAAAACTACCTACAGCAAGATAACAAAGTAACTTCCATTGCTCATGAGGAGAAATTCTAGCCTTGTCTTGGATACTGGGTATGTCAGTCACTGGATTATTACTTTACGGGTTGGGTTCACTTAATTGTAACATCAACAGTCCATTAATGCTGGATTAACAAGATATTTAAATAGGCTAAACATGGTATTCCAGACAAGCAATTTTCAAATGCTTGAAATAACAATTGCACTTAAAATTGCCACAATATGAATAGAGGTTATCCCATGTCACTGCTATTTGTTCCAAATACTGGTTTATTTTTCAAAACCTAAAAAAAAAAAAAAAACAAACCAAACAAAAAAACCAAACCAAAACAAAAAACCCCACATTTCTACAGAAGCAAATAAAACTGGAAAAAAGAAGACCAGCACCAATATTCGTTGTTGAGTAGATCTTCCACACACAGTTAAAGGCTATTTAGCTGGGAAAACAAACCACATCCATTTTGGTGTAAGAGGAAAAACTTCATTTTAATTCGCTTAACTAAAAGCTAACAGATGTGGTTTAGTCAAGAGATGCTAAAGTTGCAAATATCCCTCACTCTGTCAAGTCCCAGTTTCTTTCCAGAGGGTAGGTCACTGCATGGAAGAGCAAAAAATAACCAAGCAGCCTTGGGAATACATGAACAACAGTTTTCACTCAGAGTAGTGTTTGCTGATGACACCAAACTGGGTGGAGTGGCTGACACAGCAGAAGCCTGTGCTGCCATTCACTGAGACTTGGACAGGCTGGATCATTGGGCAAGAAGAAATTTAATGAAACTAGGGCAAGTGTCGAGTCTTGCACCTGGGCAGGTAGCAGTATAGGTTGGGGACTGACCTGTGGGAAGGCAGCAAAGGGGAAATGGAATCTGGGGGTCCTAGTGGATGGGAGGTTGACCATGAGCCAGCAGTGTGTTCTGGAGTGGGGGTGGGGGGGCAGTTCAAGAGGGACATAGAACTGCTTGAGAGGGTCCAGCACAAAGCCACAAAGATGATTAAAGGAATGGAACATCTCTCTTACGAGGAGACACTGAGGGAGCTGGGGCTCTGCTGCTTGGAGAAGAGGAGACTGAGAGGTGACCTCATCAATGTTTATAAATATGTAAAGGGTGAGTGCCAGGAGGATGGAGCCAGGCTCTTCTTGGTGGAAGAGACAGGACAACGGTCAGTGCATGGAAGTTGAGGCATAGAAGTTTCATGTAAATGTGAGGAAGAATTTTTTCCACTGTGAGGGTAACAGAACCCTGGAACAGGTCGCCCAGGGGTGGAGTCTGTGGAGTCTGCCTCTCTGGAGACATTCAAACCCGACTTGGATGCGTTTCTGTGTGATCTGGTATAGGTGATCCTGCTCTGGGAAGGGGTATTGGACTGGATGATCTTTCGAGGTCCCTTCCAGCCCCTGACACTCTGTGATTCTGTGTTTTTATACTAAAACCAGACTGAACTGCTTCTTAAGGAAATTACTGAAGGAAACACAGCTGAGGTTGCTGAAAGACCAAGAGGAATTGGGATGCATTTTGGTCTACAGCTTTGGGCAACTGCAAATTCAGTGAAAAGTATGAAAGATGTTGCTGTTACTAAAACCATACTCAAACTGCAGTCATAATGTCTTCTTTAAACCTGAAACTCAAAATGAAACTTATAGTGGGATCAAGCCCTTTCACAGTGAAACCTCCAAATTACATGAAGGTCTACATCAAACTGATCCTAAAACATCTCTGGAAGACTAAAGCTTTATTTATGCATTTCCACAATGCCAGAAAGACTCTCGTGAATGAGTGTATAATATTTTGGTGTAGTTCAGCTGCTTACCAATCTCCAAATTCTAGCATTTTTTTCCCCTACAGAATTTGCAGACTAGACGGGTTTACTGTTGGTTGTGGGTAATCCATGGCACAAAGGAAAATGATGCTACAAAGAAGAGAAGTGTTTCAGAGACAGCTATAGAAGAATATGCATGAGAGAAACAAAGCACCTTAACTAACATCATAAGCTGCCAATACATTTTCATACTAACTATGACTAACTAGAGGCACAATCTGAGTTTGAATACGCAGTATGAGATTGCAACAGAGCATTATCCAGAAAACTGCACTTAATGAAAAAGTTAGGAAGTTTACATAAGCAATGCGAGATGTAGCTCTTTCCAGGAGTATGTTTCTTGCCTTTTCTGTTCCTTGCAACCATTTCAACAGATATTCTGCCAGCACAACCGATTCAAAAAGTTTGATATACATGCCTATTGCAAATCCAGTTTATATCACCAAAGAAAATGGATCTTGCTGTTTTATAGCTTATCCTGAGTGAAGCAAGCTGCATCAGCAAAAGGCTGGTTTTGCTGTAGAACTATACCTAACCTAGCACTTCCGCTTACATCGCGAGTTGTAAATAAACACAGACCTTAACAACACTTCCATGCTCACACAAGTTTTATGCAGGTGGCCAGGCCAACAGAATCCTGGCCTGCATCAGGAATAGCGTGGCCATGTCCTGCTAGGGCAAAACAAGTCCAGACTTGTTTGCAATTCTGGTGCCCTGTTTGATTGGCTGGGTTTCAAATTTCTCTCCTGCCAGTGGTCTGTTTTGCCTCGAGGGGTGACTGAAAGGGGTCTGGTCTGGGAGGGCCTGACTTCACTTGCATCCGGGCTCTGCTCCTCCGCCTGCTGCCAGTGGTGCTGAGGACTGGCTACCCGAGGACAGGTAGCTTCCCCTTTTGCTTTTGGCAGCACACTCAGCTCTTTGCCTTGTGGTTGCACTGAAACACAATTTGGGATTGTCATTTCTTTGATTATTACATCACCACAGTGTCTCAGGCTGATCAGTGAGTAATCTTGGCTATTAAATTAATTGGAGTCCAATAGCCCTGTTCCAGGGCAAGGAGAATCCATCTTGTGACTGGCAGTAGCAGTTGTTGCTCCTCACCCTCTGATCCGCTTTATGTGTAGGCTATGGGTATTTATATTTCTTTATCCCTTCCCTAAATTGCTCCACAAAATTCCTATTGTACCTTTTGTGTAAATAATTCCCGACTGGGTATTCAAACTTTTGGTAAATTGTAAATAGGTCACTGTTTTGGGGTGTGTGTTTGTTGTGGGAATTTGCAATAATAAAGTTGGATATTTTCCCATTTCTGCATATTCAATTTGAATATCCATTAACAGGCCATCAGGAGTAGGGTAGTGATTGTGTCCCAGCATTCAGCACTGGTGAGGCTGCACACTGAATGTGTTCAGTTTTGGGCTCCTCATTACGACAAGGACATTAATGTGCTGAAGCATGTCCAGAGAAGGGCAATGAAGCTGGTGAAGGGTCTGGAGAGTAAATCTTATGAGAAGTGGCTGAAGGAATTGGGATTGTTTAGTCTAGAGAAGAGGGGGCTGAGGGGAGACCCCACTGCTCTCTACAACCATCTGAAAGGAGGTTGTAGTGAGGTGGGTGTTGGTCTCTCTACCATCAAGTTACAGAACAAGAGGAAATGGCCTCAAGTTGTACCAGAATAGATTTAGATTTGGTATCAGGATTTTTATTTTTTTTCTGAAAGGGTGATCAGACATTGGAATAGGTTGCCCAGGAAAGCGATGGAGTCATGGTCTCTGGAGGTGCTAAAAAAATGTGCAGACATGGCACTCTGGGACATGGTTTAATGGCCATGCTGGTGTCAGGCTGACAGTTGGACTCAGAAGACCTTAGAGGTCTTTTCTAACCAAAACAATTCTAGAATTCTACATGTAGATCTCATGATAGGTGATCTCATCCTCACTCCATAAAACTCCTTAGTTTAATGCCTTTTTTCCATGTTTCAGATAAATCACAGAATCCAAGTAACACACCATCCCCCCAAAGATGCATGCTTTCACATGCAATGTAAAATTGAAGTGCAGTGGAGAGTGGTTGTATTTTCAGAGCTCAGATTACAATACAAGAAAAGCATTTGCAGCTGTGGAAAAAGGTGATGGGGTTGTACAAGGTAGGTAGAAGTTTCTGATGGCTACTTTATAGCTGCTGAAGCTTAATTTAATTTTAAACCACTAATAACACTGTAATTACCAAATAATTGTTCGTTTGGTAACCTTTTTGGTTCTTTTGGTAACCTCTTTATTCTATTTTCCCCTCCTTCCCTACAGTACTGTCAGACCAGAACACAGATCTATTCTTTCTCCTACACAGGTAGAGCTATATTCCAGCTTTTAAAAGAGAAATTACCATCACTGGGGGAAATCTAATTATGGATTATTTTGCTGCTTGAGTCAATACTGGTGTATGTAGATATAAATACTCATGCAGCATGTAACACAATCTTCACTCTCTAGTGTTATTAGGAAGAAAGAGGGGAGTTAAGGACAGGCCAGAAATATCTTTATCATCAATGAAATCTGTGGCAGAAGCTTCTGGAGAGATCCACTTAGTTGTTTGTTTTCTTTTTTTTTTTTTTTCCTTTTTTTTTTCTTTTTTCTTGTTTTCCCTAGGGTTCTTGATTCATGGAAAATTGATCTCAAAACAGATTAGGCTGTAGACTCCAGTTTCAGATGGTGGTAACTGATTAAAAAGTTTTCAAATGCCTTAATCTGTTAACTACTTAAATCTGAAGAGGACTTTGAAAATTTTGTCGAATACTGTGAGTGAAACTTGTACAACAGCTTGAAATGGCATAAACTAGAAGGGTGGCTTTTGGTGACCTCACTGACAGAAAACAGAGAGCCCCAATTAGCCTTCAGTTTAAGGTAACAGGCACTGTTTATAGTGGAACTTTAAAAAAACTTATCAGTTGTTTGACATGTTTTGTGAATATCAACAAATACAGAGATATTTCAGTATAAAGACAATGAGTAACAAATACTACTTTCACACTAAGACTTTTCATATTGCTGTTGGGCAGGCATTTTGATAGTATACTGCACAAATGCAGATACAGAAGCAAAAGCAGAGGCAGTGTAAGAATAAAGTCACATTACATATATAAAAGACAGAGCTGACAGTAGACAGAATTGAGTTATAAAGGAAATACAGAGGCTACTACTTAGGACTCCACTAAAGCAAGAAATGTCTAACTTGCATACAGTATTATTTTATGATCAGGCTCCCCCTCATTCAAATAAATTCCCTCATTTCAACCTGCTTTGGGTCACCCTGACATCTTTGCAATTTGTACAGCCTGGATTTGATTAAATGGCTAGAAAACAAAATGCATATTTCAGGTAAACTATCTGTCATTCAGTGTTTTGGATCACTTAGGCATATTCTGAGTGTTCATGCAGTTATGGCATGTGCTCTGTCTACAGGAGAGATACTTATAATTGAGAAGTAGGAAGCTCAAAGTAAACATAGTGGTTACGAAAAAACATCACAACTGAGAATCCACATTGAGGATTAAATAACCTAAACATTGACAGATGTCCTATTTTACAGTGATCTGCATCAGCTTTGCTTGACTTGACACTAAGAACACAGCAGAGAATCAGAACTGATGATTCTGTCCACTCTGGAAAGCTGCTTGCCTGACTGCAAAACTGCTTTTAACTTGCTGTTTAATAAAGGCCTATTATGTGATCCAGTGAAACAAACAACAGTAAATACTGAAATAAGACATGCATTGCTCCACATTTTCCAAGCTGTTATCACATCTTCACCATTAAAGTAGAAATAGCAAGAGCTCAAGCACTTTCTCTTAAGATAGCTATACAAACTTTAGAATATCCATTTCCCAGGAGCCAGAAGGAAATCTCATATTTTCAACAACAGGCAGCCACTGCCTGGGATGAGTCATCTCCCTCCACTAAGCAGTTAATTCTAATCTACTTTCCAAACTTTCCAAACTGTTCCAAAATGCTGGAGACAATTTTATTCAAAAAGAAAACTGTCAATGACATGTCTGTCACTTGTATTCCAAGACAAGTACAGAAAACAGTGTAATGTCTGTCTTGCTACCACAAGCTCATCGTTTTTGCATTTGCTAGCAACAGCTGATGGATCATGCACTAGAGTGTCATGAAGTAAAAATACTAGCCATCAATATATTCAAGCTCTAGGATCAGAAGGGACAGCCCATCTCATGACACTCTCCAGGACTGCCTGATGACTGACGTTGTTCCTACACCTCCATCTCTTCTTGCTTAATGCAGTGGGGGGCCCTGGGAGATTTTTGAGATTTGTATGCCAAAAGAAAGAGAAGTGCACCTGAAATTGTAGGAGGGTCAGGATTTTGGAGCATTCCAGCTCAGGATTTAGTATGGAATGTAGCAAAATTAAACAGGAGTTACTTTTCTTGGAGGATGGATATTTGTCTATTTGTAATTCCTGCTCAGAGGCCAATTTGTTCCAGCATCTATTTCAACTAATGTCACCTCAGACTTTGTTTAAAAAAAACAAAAACCACATTAATTTTGTTTATGGGACTAATGCCTACACACAGTTTAGTAGCAGGTACCACATTTCTCTTACCTTGCTTGACTGACTACATGAGAACAATGGAGATGCAATAAAAAAATCTCTGTAATAGAAAGTCTTCTTGCTAATGAAATGGCTGCAGTGCATTTTCCTCTATTATGTATGTATAAGGTCTCAAATAAGATACATTTTCCAACAGCAGCATTTTATTTTATTCTCTTTCCTCACCTTTTATCACCTTGCTGGTGGTAAGAAGCTGAGTATGCTGGTTTTGGCTGGGACAGAGTTAATTTTCTTCCTAGTATCTGGGCTGGGCTGGAAACAGTGTTGGTAATACAGGGATGTTTTCATTACTGTTAAGCAGTGCTTCCATAGACTCAAGGCCTTCTCTGCACCTCACACCAGCCCACCAGTCAGTAGACTGGGAGGAGCACAAGAAGCTGAGAGAGAACACAGCTGAGACAGATGATCTGACCAAAGGGATATACCAGGCCATACGATATCATCCTCAGTATATAAAGCTGGAGGGAATAAGGAGGAGGGGTGGGGATGTTCAGAGTGGTGGCATTTGTCTTCCCAAGAAACTGTTAAGTGTATCATGGAGCCCTGATTTCCTGGAGATGGAGAACACCTGTCTGCCAATGAGAACAGGTGAATGAATTTCTTGTCTTGCTTTGCTTGCATGTACAGTTTTTGCTTTATCTATTAAACTGTATTTATCTCAACCCACCAGTTTTCTCACTTTTACCCTTCTAATTCTCTCCCTCATCCTGCTAGTGGGGAGTTAGTGAGCAGCTGTGTGGGACTTGGTTGCTAGTTGGGGTTAAACCATGAAACACTGAGTCAGCACAACACTACTTCACAGAAACAAAGTCACATCACCCTTCATAAAAACCAAACAAACAAAACAAAAACAACCGCCCCCCCAGAAAAACCCCACAAAACAAAAAAACCAACAACAACAAAAAAAAACCCACACCAAACCCAAAAACCAACCAACCAACCAACCAACCAACAACAAAAAAACCCAAACAACCCAGTATGAACAACACTGAAATAATTTGAAGCAAACCGCTCAGATGCAATAACACAAAGACAGGAAACTCCTCTGAAACAGGACTTGGGAAACAGGCTTAGATAAAGTGACTTGCCAAACCCAGCTATAGGCTGTGCACAACACAGTCAAATCACCTCCTCTAGCACATTTCAATTTCTGTTGGATATGACACACCATCTCTCTCAGTTTAGAAACACTGCAGAATGTTTCATGGTGTTTGTGACCACTAGCCACCATGCTATAATCACAGGTAGACCACCGATGTACTACAAAATTACTTTCTGCATTTCCACATATAACTGAAAAGTAACTAGCAAAAGGTAAATCACCATGCATCTCAAGTAGTATTCTCTGCTCAAGATAAAGCATACTGGTAGTAAAAATGAGTAACTGTTCAGTGTTACTACTCTTTCCACACTCACTCTGCAAAGGACATTTTTTTCCAGAGGTGTCAGTTCAGCACCTCCTGTAAGAACTATGTTGACTCCAACCTCCCCGCAAAATAACTCCGACATTCTCTCCTGATTTGTGTCAGCTTTTGGCACACACAGACTGATTAATGCAAGTAACAAAATAATTCCACTTAAGGGAACAAATTCCCATTGAACTATCTGCTGAGCTTAATCTACAAGTCCAAGAGAGAGAAAAGAAACCAAAAGATGACATCTGGGATACAACTGAGGACAGACTCCTCACATAAAGATACGAAGGAAACTATTTTTTTTCTCCTCATTTTCAAAAGTATTAATAGGAAGTAAAAACAAGTCAAGCAAGAAAAAACCCAAACATTTCAACCAGGTCAAATGAGTGTTTAAGTGGAGGTAAGAAACCACTTTAAGCTCTCACAGGATTATAAGCACCTTTGACAGGTCTGATAATTTTAAAGGCCTAATTCCATTACAATATCTGGCAGCCTGCAAGGGCACATTTTACTAGTCATAGGCCACCAAGTCATGATAGATGCTGACAGAAAACATTAAAGGTTAAGTACATGTAAGACCATAAAGCAATGTGCCAACAATGTTAACTAGCAAGTACAGTGCTGTTTGAGAGGATAAAAAAAATATAGCTGCGTTTTCCCATGTACTGCAGTCCCACGGAGCTCTAGCAGAATCAGGTGGCAGGGATGGTGAGCATCAGGCATGCTCATAGGGCATGAAAATCCTCTTTGCTATCCAAAATTTCCTATGTTAAAATTTATGAAGTACAAGATCAGGTTAACTGACATTGTGAAAACAGACCTATACAATGGATTTCACCAGTCCTCTTCAGGTGGAAAACAACCAGCAGCTGCTGTGCAGCCAGTAGCATTGGCAGCACCACAAAGGAGCTGCAAGGCAGGAGACATCCTGGCAACTAAGGTCAGGCAACCTGCAACTGCCTAAGGGTATAGAGCATTTTGACTTTGAAAAGTAGCATTTAGATCCTCCTTGTGACAGACAACGGTTAAAACAGTGTAGCAAAACCCAACAATTTTGCCTTAAATCTCCTGAAAAAGTTACTCCAGAACAGTCCGTAGTCACTGCAGGTGGTAATGCAATTCAACTCTGCCTGAGAGTATTTATGCAACACATTTAAGCAGTTACAATGCCAACATGTAATTTTGATTGCTCATCCCTTAAAGGTGTCTAGATACAATGACAACGGCATTAGATATAAACCCCAGTACTTCACATTCCAAACTAACAAAAAGGAAGGCATCACACAAATCACCGCTTGTGTGCGTGAAAAGGCTTGAAATCTGCTCTGCATACTCCCCTCTACAAGGTACTATGAGGATATTCACAAATATATCTTAAAGGTTTTCTTTCCTAAAAGAGCTCCTCTGAGTGACATCTATCTGGATAATAAATTGCAAATTGCACAAACAATTAAATTAAAAGCTGTTCAATATGTAAGGGGAAGGGAGTTGACTACTGACCAAACCTGACATACAAATAGCCTGTCAATTTGTCACCAAGCCAAAACAAATGGAATGGGCTGGCTACCGGTGCAGGTAAATGCCTCAGAAATAGACATCAATAAATCATTTAGCCCTCTCTAACATTTTAGATTGCAGACATTTAACAAGAAGGACATTTTGGCAACATGATTATTGAGTGCTTCAAGTGAGGCATTTGAAATCAACACTTCAGGCTTTAAAAATTTCTTTTCCTGATCTCTTATAACCTACATTTAACAGAAAATATATGCTTTACCTTCTTTTCTGTCTATTGCAAAATATATAATCCAAATTATGGGGCATTTCATACTAATGATCAACTAACTCTTCTGGTCCGAAACTCTACAAAAGAATAAATCCCCACCTGATATTTTTCAGTAGATGTACAGACAAAGAAGTACCCTGCTGGATGTCAACAAAGCCAGAAACCCTACATTCTAGTCTTACTAAAAGTGTCTATATGGAAGGCTGAAAACAGTGCATCATCATGTACAAAACGTGTTCCTTACAAGTGAATTAATTTGGTCCTCATAATTCTCCATCTCAAATGCTTCTTCAAAAAGCCAGCCACTGGCTATCTCCTCTTTCTGGTCAAATACCTTCTGCTGGGCTGTTTTACTATGAAAATGATAGGAGGAGCCACAAATAGTAACAGACAAAAGCTTAACTGCATGTTCAAAAGAAGGCCACCCTCTTATTAAAACCAGAAACACAATACACAAGGACCATCTATGCCTCTGTTTTCCAAAGAGCTGAGAAGTGTATTAAAAACTCAAAGTCATGTAGAAGAAAGATTAAGATCTTTTGCTTTCTAATGCACTAGACCTTACAAAAGCTTACACGAACGTTTCTGGTTTTAACCTGCTTCTAATGCAACTCTGTCTAATGAAGCCTGTTTCTTGACAGCCATAAATTACTTTAGTTAGTCACTTTAAGGACTTTCCAGGTAAACTGGCCAATTAAGGAACTGTAGTATTTCCACCCTGAGGAGTAGTTAGAAAACATACACAGCCATTGGAAAGCTGACTGGAACGGAAGAATTTAATGGTTCTTGTCTACATGCAAGAAGATGACATGGTTTAGAAGTTTCCTCCTGACTAACCTACTGATTGACCTATTGCCAGAAAAACAGCAGGAATGCATACAGATGAACAGGAATGTAGGAACGTGAAGGACTGGTGCTAATTTCCAAGCATACGCTATTTTATTACACCTAAGGTAGGAGTTTTCACACACGACCAGTATGATGGCCAAGTGCACTGCCAGACACACATTGTAAATCAGAGCCAATGGCCGTATCTGGACAAAACCGCAGTTACGGCACCTAAGTTCACTAAAGGTATTGTCAAACACCAAAACCCACAAAGGGTGACACAACATTATGGTACATCTGTCTGAGCAGGAAGGTTGGAGTTAAAACTTATCAACAACAACAAAATGAGAATGTTGAGAAATAACCAGAGTGGACCCCATTAACAGAACCAGGCAGACCTACAAGCTGCTCAAGGCAGCCAAATAACAGCCTGTGATCAACAGAAGCAAATACTGCTGGCAGATCAAGCAGGATCAAGACTGCCTAAGTCACCGCAATCTGTATGAATAAGTAAATCATGACGACCTTCTCTGAAAGCTGTGTTAGGGCAATGCTTGAAAAACTCAACTTTCTTAAACAGTAGATAAGACAGAAAAGTAAAAGTACTGTTAACACCCTTCTTTGAAGTCTGTCTAGAATACAGATTAAGTGCAACAAGTAAGTGGCAAAATAAACACAGTATTTTTTTCTTTTCCTAATACTTACTAATGCAGAAATAAAGTTGTTAACAAAATGTTAAATATATTAAGCCATTAACCAACAGGTCAGTAAAGTTGCTTAGCAGAGCCGAGTGCTGAAAAAAAGTCATATGAACGTCTCCTGCAAGCTCTCTCTGTTATGTTCTCGGGCCCTAGTAAGAAAACACATCGATGAATAAGTAAAGGAGTGATTTTTTTACGAGTGTCTCTCGTTGCCCTAGTTGTCCTTTTGTTGAAGCTTTATGTATTTGACTTGTCACTAAGTTAGGTCACAATTATTTTGAAAATCCAGTAAAAATGCTTTTAATGATAAGTACATGAAAGAAGGAGCCCATCCGGGTACTTTAGTATGAAACCAAAGCAGCATTCTAATGACCTTGCATTTACCAGCAACTTTGGGATTTTGTCTGCTTCCAGAATATCAATGCAGACAAGAGTCCAACTTGCCTACCTCCTGAAATTTAAGAGATTTAAAGGATATATGGGGCACTGAAGTGCTTAAGAGGTGCCCAAAAAATGCAAAATACCTAGAAGAAAATAGAGGATTAGAAGTTGAAAACTTTGAAGTTTATTCATCCAACTGTTGACAGCTGTACCTCACTTTATAATAAATAATTAGGAGCCTTGCTGAGTGTGTGAACATTTTATTGGTACTAATAAAGACAACTGAGAACAAAATTAACCTGTTTTTTTGGTCCCTTCTGGAATAGGTAATACTGGCATTGGCTGCACTGGATTACTGTCAGCAGAAGCTAAGAACCTGTACAAGCTAAGAATCAGGATTAGTAACATACTCCAGAGAATTCAAGACATTTGGAGAATGATCCAGGTCAAGAACTGGAGAAATGTATATCTATTATAGGTAGGCCTCCCACATTGCTGAAGTAATTACTGTCCCACCATCACTCATTTTATTTTCTAACTATGTCTTGTCTTAATTTTAAGGAGAAAATCCTTCAAGGAACCTCTAGTTAAAAATGGGGAAAATAACCAATGTTCTTTTTGGGCTTCTTGTCTCTTTACTGAATCCTCAGTGAAAGAGCCTGCATACATGCCAGACTGGCTGGCTGCTTTCTCACAGATGAGTAATGGGTGTACACTCTTCACCACACCTTAAAAGTGACTATAGCTTTGCTTTATTGTTCACTGGTGTACCTCTGATAATTACTGAAACATCCGTTTCATTTGAAGACTAGCTCATCTTTTTTACATTCTGCTTTAAGTTTTTGTTCAGTGATATCAAGTTGTTCCAATATATACACCTAAATGTCCTTTTGGTAAGGTATTTTAGAAGCAGGTATACCTGGTGGGATTTTTGTTGCCATCCTGCCATTAGAAAAGTCAACGAGATAATACACAATGTAGTTTTTTTCAGTGTGTTAACTTTTAGCTGTTTTTTCATAAGGATATTTGTTTTGGTCACTCCAAAGAAATTATCATTAACTCCACACTACAGTGAAACAGAGGCCATGCCTAGTGTTTTTTTTGACAGAACTTTCTGGTTTCTTCTGGAAAGGCAGTAGTACAAGGAAAAATCATTGCTTAGAGGGAACTTAAAGGACAGGCAACAAGGTCATTTGTTACAGTAACATCTTTTAAACCCCATATGCTGTACCCTGCAAGGTATCAAGATGTAGTAAACAGTTCACTCAGGCTGCACAGGTATCCACATGACCCAGCTAGGCTTCTGATATGCCAATTACTGAGCTCTACCTTGGATAGATCTGAACTACAACACAGTAACAGCTGAGCAGTGCTGGAAGGAAGACACTCTTCTCCACTTTCTGCCCCCCCCCACTCCCTGAGCCAAAAAAAAAAAATCTCTGTCCCACTGCTTACACAGTTCCACACTAGTTTGTTAACAGAAGCCTTTTCTGTTTGTTCCACCCAACACAAAACAGAAGTTCCACTTCCAGGAGCAGCTTCAAAGCAACATACTCCCTGTGGCAGTCTGTTCTCAAACTGAGAGTAACAAAACCAGACAGAAGATTCACTGAGATCTCTGAACATCGTTTAAGCAACATTACACATGGTACAGTTTTGGGTTTATTTGCTTTCCCCTGGTTAGCTCCTTCCCTTATTAGCTCTTCTGCTGTTTAATGTAACATTGTCTTTTCTTTTGTTGTAGAAGAATTTAAACTGTAAAATCCTACAGAATGACAGTTTCCCATTGGCTGCACGCTAGTAAAATGCCTTGTTGCTACTGAGCAGTAACATTCCTTTTGCAGGTGTCCTGGTCATGAAGCAGACTTGCATTGTCACAGCTCCAGTGACAGCTGAGGATACCACGGGAACTTCCATGTCCTCAGCTTACCTTGAGACATAGAAAAACACTATTCTCTTGTCTGAGTTACACATCTTATAATTTGGGCTCTTTGGGTGGGTGGGTTCAGAGACTTTCTTAATCTAATTGCTGCACTAACATTTATGGCAACAAAAGGCCCATTCTGCCAGACCAATCTCTCTAAATTATCTCGCTGCAATTAATACAGTACCTGTTACTACAGGTACTGTATGCAAATTGTTTAATTGAGTCTGAACTATCCTATCATTCTCTCATTGTCATTTTGAATGTTGCTCTTCGTTTTGTAACCAAAATCTGTCCCTCACAGAACACAGAACACAGGAACAAACTTGGATGTTCCTGGAGCATCCAGTATAAGGGCTCCAGGATGAAATGCTGCTTTTGCCACAAGTAGTACCATAAGAGTGACTGTCTTTCACTGGAGTAGAAAAGAGCAACATTTATGTCCGGACCACTGACACACCAACATACACCAATTTTACATTTGCACCCATTCTACTACGTACAATCTACACAAGATTAAAAGCTTAAGACTAAGTTTCAAACCTCACAATCAGTATCTTGCATGTTTAGATGACTTCTTTCCTAGTGAAATTTCACTGCATTTGCAGATGTATTTTCCCCCAGACATTTTCTGAAGGCTTCTCCAAAAAAGGCTGAAAGTTGGGCAGGTGAGAATCAAACCAATGTTAAGTAATTTTTTAACATATAATTTTAATGTAAATTCAAAACCAAGCCTTTGGTTAACATTTTTCTCTTGGCTTGAACTCAAACTGAAGCGCTACTGAGTGAGTTCTTTTGAAGTAAATTTACATAAACTCAAAGTTTTGTTTGCAAGTTCTGTTGTACTTTAACTGCCATCTTGATTTAAATGCTGAGCAAAAAGAGGAACAAAATCCCACCTAGCAGATCAGTGACAGCATGGAGGAAAGATGCTTTTGCTCCACTGAGAAGAGCTTTTACTTTTATGCATGATTAGCTGCTGATAATTACTTTCTTTACCAGTATAACTGTAACAAAGTTCTAATGTTAGTGAAGAAAAACATAAGGAACTATTAGGTAACTTAGAGTCATTTTAGTTGGATCTTAATTTTATGTACTTCCGTTTCCAGGTAGTGTTTCAGACATGCTAATTGTTTTTCTTAGGTCAGATCAGCCTAATGATATAGTTATCTTAACCTGTTTGAGACATGACCTGTTGAAAAAAACCCTATCTCTGCAGTAACTTTTCTCTCCAGAATCTATAGATCTACAGAACAAAAATCATCATCTGTAGTTCTAAAAGACAAGTTAAGTTGTTGTCATAAATAGGGGTTTGAACTGGCCAGGTAACACCATGAGATCTGTCTAGAGAGAGCATTTATTTCATCAAAAGTTGACAGATACTACAGGATTTTCAGCTGGATTATATCATAAGCTCATCTGAACTCAGGAGAAGTAATGAAGTCAATACTTGTTTGGACAACTTCAGTGGATACAGGATCACTGACACTACTTTAGGCAAAGTCTATTTCACCTTAATCTGCAGTTTTACTGGTTAAGAGCTGCTATCTTACAATGGCAAGTCTCTTCACCCAACAAACCACACTGTCAATGTCTGAGTTGCAAATGCTGAAGCTGTATAGGTTTCTTGCATTTAATTTTTACTGTACATCAACATGTGCTGTTTTATTCATTTTTACGTTATTTGCTTTAATCCAAGTAACTAAACCAAAAAAATCTAGTCTGACATCACTAGTCTGAAACTTTCTGAAAATTCCATAAATCACACGCAAATTAATTTCTTTTTTATTTTTTACACAGGCAAAGAGATAAACACTCCTTAGTGCTTAACACAAGGGGGGAAAAGCTTGAAATTTGAATACCTCAAACTGCCACCGATGCTAATGCTTCTTTGGCATCATCTTTGAAATCACTTTCTACAGATGTTGAGTTCTGCAAGGCAAGGTCCTTATAAAGACAGAAAAAAAAATGAAATGGTGGCAGCAGTATTAACTGCTGCTTGCAGAACAGTTTGTCACATTTTGACAGTGCCAGACAGGTTGAAGTTGGAGAAAATGCCACTGATAATTGCTGTTGCCTTCTGGTTTTATGACTGCAGATACAATAAGTAAGATTCTGGTAAAATGCAAATACTTCACCTAAACAACAGTAAGATGGTAAAGTCCAGCTAAATTAGCAAACTGTGAATTTCCTTCTCGCATCCCCAAATCTCTTAAGGGGCAAAGGTGGCTGTAGGCAAACCCGCTGCAGTTTGCCGGTGGAGCCTGGCTGCCATCCCTTCTGACAAGATGCAGCAGCGCCTTACCCACAATGCACCCACCCTGCCGCTGGCACACACACACACACACACGCACACTCACACACACACACTCACACCACACGCACACACGCACTCCCAGGCGGGCTGAGGCGAGCACAGACACGCACGTCCCCACTTACACACGAACACTTTCCCCTACGCCCCCAAAGAACCAACTTACCCACAAGTTACATTTCATTCAAAAAGCCTAGTCTTCCTCTGCTCCCCCTCCTCCGCTCGCCTGCCTCTCTGCTGCTGCAGAAAAAGGCCACATATGTCTGCAAACACTTCTAGGCAGAAACCAGCCAGTGCAGAACAAAGACAGCCCAGGTTGCCTTCATCTCAGCACAAGGCAGCTAGTAGCTATTTCCAAGCTTGTTCGCTCTCCCCGCTCTGAGGGCACCCTGCTCTGTTTCTCCCTCTCTCTCTCCTCTTTGCCTGTCCAGCTACTGCACAACACACATCAATTATTCATTGCTTGTCTCCCGGTTTCCAGGCAAAACCAATCACAGATGGAGTCTTGCTAATGGGCTCATGCCGTACTTGCCAACAGGCTATTTGTGCTCAAGCTACAACCCTCTAGAGACAATAAAGAGAATCAGGTTAAGCTTTAAAACTTCACACGTACGCGAACAGACCTAAACCGGTAATATACATGTAAGCATCCCTATGACATTGCTTAGGAGTACGTCTTCAGCGCACAGCATGGCAGAAGGCTGCTTTAAATCTTTTGAAAGGGTTTTACGAAAATCAAACACTCAGAAAAATCTCACCTCAGCTGCATGTTACTGATATTGATGGTTTTCTTTTCTGCCTCTAGTGATCCATCTCTTGCTTTCCCCTTACACCTCTCCCTCCTTCTCTCATACTCAAGCACGCACGCACGCACACACACACACACACACGCAGCCACAGTCACTTTGCCAGAAGGAAGAGAAAGAGAGAGGAGGAAGAAAAAAAAAAAAAAAGAAAGAAACCACCAGGCAGCTCACATTTCAAACTTGCAAGGAGGGGTGGTGCTTAAAACGCTAGGACAAAGCCTCTGTATGTGGCATCCAGTCAAAATACTAAAATAAGTCCCCTTAATCAATTAATTGGAAGCAACACTTGTTCCAGTCCGCATCACAAACCATTAAGGGTACCAAAGCTGAAAAGTGTTTAGATTTGGGAAATCTCACACACTTGTTCCCCCCCCTATCCTGTTTGCCGAATGCTGTTGACTAAATCCATCAAACTACTCAGGCTAATTAGCGGCCAGGGTAGCCTCGGCGGCGGAGCAGCGCCCGGGGCGGGCGGCCCCAGCGGCCGGGAGTTTCCTTCCGGACCGGCGCCGCCCCGCGCTGGAGCTACCAGCGCGGCTGCGGTGGGGCGGACTAGGCCCGCGGCGGGAGGGGAGGTGCTGGCTGCAGGCCCGAGGCATCGGCGTCCGTCGCCCGGTCCGCGTCAGCGCGGCGCTCCTGCAGGCACCGTCCCTTCGCCGCGGGGGGAAACTGAGGCACGCAGGCGGGGCGATGCGGGCTGTCGGCTAAAGTCACTGCCACCAGCAGGTCGGGCTGCCCGGGGCTGTTTTCCCAGGCTGGGTTTTTCCAAGAGCTCAGACCTTTCCCGCAGCCGGCCGCTCTTTGCTCGCAACCGCATTGCCTGTTCCCACGCCGCTGCGCATCCTGCGCTGCCCACCAAGGAGCTGGGAGTAAGTTTCTAGGATCAGCCAGGCACAGCCGCGGGTGGACGGTGGAGTCTCAGAGACCAATAAAAACAAGCAACCAACCAACCAACCAGGAAGCTAATGTGACAAATTTCTTGCTCCCTTTCAGAGGGAAAAGTGGCAGTTTAAGTTGTGGCAAGCCGAGCACCAGTCTTTTCCTGCCAGCCTCCTGCGGTGAGGAGCCACTTCCTTCCCCGACACAACCTGCACAAAGCCACCTCCACCTCTTAAAGGCGCACCCGGCCCTTCTGCAGTGAAGCTGAACTGCAGGGTGCTGTAAAAAACAAACTCAGTGGAAACAACAATAAAAGAGAACTTGAAAAAAGATATCTGTCTCTACTGCAAAATTCCTTTCAGCGAAAAAAAATGGCCTCAGCTTTCTTTGCCATGCTTACAGCCACTTAACAGTGCTCCGAAAACACCTCAGCAGAGTCTGCAGTATGACAGATAGGAGCAACAAACTATCACAGATATCGAAGAGCAGCTCTCCTCTGAAAAACGATTCCACAAAAAAGCATTGCAGATTTCATGCTCATTTTTTCCCCAGAGAAATCCACCTCAAACAAGTAAAAGGTGTGTGTGCTTTTCGTCTAACCTCCACTCCTGATGGAGCTCAAGGTCAGCCTGTCAGGCAGGGTTACGCCTTCCTCTTCTCAGCCATCAGACTAAGCAGTACAGCAAAACAAACCCTCTGTAATACTTCTGCAGTATCAGAGCTGCAAAAGACTGATTGAAGACTTAACAAGATGGCTGCTACAGGTGGTACAAAACATGAGCTTGGCATCCATAGTGGACAGTGTGGGCAAGCTTTTGGCTAGGGCCTCAGAGATCGCAGTGGACCCACAGGGGTTGCTGACAGAAACTTATGCAAAATTAAGTTTCTGCTGAAGTTCATCAAATTTAGGATTCAGTTACAGTAAATAAGAGATTTTCATATGACTGTTTTTATTGTTTTTCAGGGTTGACAGATACTTTGAGCAGCTGTAAATTAATACAGTCAGGCTGGCAGAATTGATCATAACAAGCACAAGTTTGTGAGGACTGGTAAAGCAGTAAGAGAAGTACATTGAGAATCTCAAATAGGGACCATATTCCCTACTAATGTAACTGCACTGAGTTCAGACTTGGTGCATGTGAATGAAATTTCTAACTGACTACACCGCTACATAAATTCTAGACAGACAAAGAATATACATTTTTGTTCTCGTTTCAGGTTTTGCTGCATTTGCAAAATACTCACAGAGTTTGTAATCATGGTATTGCTTCTTATTTCAATATAACACACAAGTAACAACAAAAAATCAGGCAGTTGTGAGGTCCCAAATACTAAGACTGGCTCCTTCCTTGTACAAACCTCAATGAGATCTTATTTTCTGAGGGTAAAAAACCCCTTAATTTAATTATTTCTGTACAGAAAGCTCGTATGCCCCAGTATCCTATGTTTTTCCCTACAATTACCATGGTAAATAAAAGGATTGCCTTTTCCCATTTCCTCTGCAATTAAATGCTCTTTCTAGTCTAACAGTGTAAGTTTCTCTTTTAAGCTGCCTGTCTTTTCAGCGGAAGTGGTTTAGAGTAGACAAATCACTTATCTAAAAATTATGTACTTACTTCTCCTTTGACAAATCTTCAGCAGGTTTCTAATCCCACCCTGCCACTTGAAATATCACTTTCTGTGATGACATTTGAGTCACAGTTGTCAGAAGCATCAGGCTCTGTAGTTAAATGGATTAAATCACACTTCATAGCATGCACTATTTTGAAGAAGGAGTGGTTTATCATTTGTAGAAATTAATCATAACAGTTTTTTCTCTAGGGCAAATTCCCAATAATTTTTAAAGATTGCTATGTTTAAGCCCCACTGACAGCAGTATGTCAAATTACATCACAAAGAAGGTTATCTCAGGCAGTGATAACTATTAAGACTCACTAAAGACATCTGCTACTGGGAGAAGCAGGTCTGTATTGGGAAGCAGCTTTTAAATGCAGAGGTGGGAAAGCAGACTGGCTGTGCTTTCTGCAGCTGTATGAAGGCCCCAGGGATCCCAATTGTCTGGTGCTGTGCTTGCCCACTCACATCCTGAGTGGCTGCTCTCCCACAGGGCCAGTGAGAAGCTCAGCCTCACAGGGAAGGGGAGACAGGGGCTTGGGGCACTGTTCAGTCCTGTGGGCAGGAAAGAAGAGACACTTATTTGGGACACCTCTAGCTGATTAAAAGGAGGACATTCACCTTGAAACAGGAGGCACTGTTTGCCTGTTTAATGTATTACTGATATTATTGATATTACGAATCAGAATTCTCCCAAATCTTAATCCCGTCAATCACTGTTTAGCTCAGATCACCACCAGCACATATGTATGGGACTGCTCTTTTCTTTCCATGACAAGACACTTCTCTCTCAAGGATTGTTATTCTTAAAAAGTCCTAAGTTTATCCTTATGTCATAGAACATAGAACATAGAACTGTCATAGAACAGTGTGTCACAGAACTGTATGCCTATGGAACAACAATTTTTATGGTGAACGAGATAATGATGTGAACAGATTTCTGTATGTTCAGATGCCCTTAACTGCTCAACATAAATGGCACGATGCTTATCTTCCATTAGTGAGGTAGCCTTTGGGTGTAATTTTTGCTTCTCTCCTTTCCTTGTCTCTCTCTGGTGATATTGCAAAAGTGAACCAAATACACGAACACCTGTAAGTCGAGATCACCAAGAGGAAAAGAATGAAATGCTGCAGTGGCAGAGATCAAATCCCCCATTTGGATGCTTCAGTATTGAGTAGGTTGTACAAGAGGTGACATCATCACGTTCCACCGTAATCTCATTATGAGAGGTGTGCAGAGGGAAGAGCAGAAAAGTTGTTTAAAGAAAGAAAACTAAGACTAAGGAAATTCTCTTGAATTAGCCACAATACCAATTATTGCCTATTGAATCATAATATGACCTCTTTAGCAATGCATATTTTCTATGACCAAAGATTTTAAAGTTTATATTGGGGACCAATCTTTATTCATTAGTTTTGCTGCACTGCTGCACACAGCAGGGTAGCTCCTTAGAACTTTTGTCCAAAGCAGGTTATTTGCCCAAGAATTAGTTCCATGAATATATATATATTTTACTATTGATTCAAAGTATTTAAAACTCTTTAGAAAGCTCACAATTACATAGCTGAAATACACAGAATGCATGGATCACTGGCATTGTGGATTTTTCCTCATATTTCACAGTAGGTTAAGTCAGTCAAAGCTGTTATAAATCACAGAGCTGCATCCCAGTCGGAAGCTAACCATGTACTTTGAGGGAGGGAGAGGGAATCCTTTAACTCCGCATTGTATCATTCATGCATAACCCATTTCCCCTGGAATCAAACCAACTCCATCCAGAGAGAGGAAAATCCAGTGTAAAAAGCAAAATAAAAAAGGCTTTTGTGTGGTTTAGCCCTGTCTTGTTAAATCAAAGATTACTACATTGCAGAGATTATTTAGGCTTTAGTCTCACTTCTTTGTCAAGCTTTATAAAACAAAGATAGGAAAGTTACAAAGTATAACAAGTCAGCATTTCCTTTTCTCCTGCTGCTCATGACCACTTGTTTGCATGTGCCCTTATGTTTTGATGACCCCTCTGAACTGTACTAAACACTCAGACACTGAATGCACACAACTATTGGACAAAACCACTCGAAACCTTCAAAGAAAAGTTATCGCCTATTTAACTTCAAGATCATGGAAATGCTTGTGTACTTGCTACCCTGTTGTGAAATATTTTTCCTTCAAACCTATGCAGTCCCTAGATAACTTGTAGGCATTGCAATGAAAAATACCTCTGTCAATTGCCATCATCTTTGGAAAAGGAGGTCTACCTTAAATCCAATGCAAAGTTACAATTTTCTCATGCCTATTTTCTTCTATGCTCTTTTTGACTAAATGTCTTTGCCATGTGCAGGAAACAAAAATATCTCTAAAATTACAGTGAAATATGGGGAAAACCCCCTCAGAATTAAAGAGTGAAGCCACACATTCATCATGTTCATTATCTTTGGTTCTCTTCATAGTTATACTTTTACAGAAAACTGAGAAGCACAAGTAACCAAACCGTACAGAGATGAATAATGAGGTGCACTAAGAAAAACCTACATCTGTATGACAGGATGACATTCAGGAGAGGCTTTTGAAAACTAAAACAAAACTATAAAACAATCACTGTACAATGGTGGCATCAGTTCAGAGTTGTCTCCAGCAGTATTTCACTTGCAACAGAACTATTGCAGCTGCCCCCCCTCCCACCCCAACCCATCAGCCAAGCAGTTCTAAAGAGAGATGGGAACACTGTCCACCTGTGGTACTCTCCTTCTTTTATTAGTATGAGTAGCAAAATAATTCAATAAATATTTTTTAAAACTGTTTTAGTGACATAGGAGCTTTATTGGTTTTCCATATTTTAAGTATATCTACTTCCATTCAAACTCTCTGGTAAACTGGAGCATGGCACAAATGTCTTCAGTGTTCATTTCCACTTTCAATGCCTTTTTTGGCTCCTGGGCTAGAGTTCATGACTTCTCTTCTAGCAGATTAGACAGAAATGGATTAAATTAAATGAAGATCTCTCTCCACTAAATCGAAATTTTCAGCATGGTCATGTGAATTAAAAAAAAAAAAACAACAACCCAAACCCTCCACATTTTTCACTAACTTTTGATTAAGTATTTTTACACCATGTCTTTCAAACTTCCCCATTTTCTTCAGATAGTTTAGACATTTTTAGCTTGCTACCACTTTGGGGGAATATCTGATCAAATGTTCTTTTACATTTCAATCTAATCTTTTAGCATTCATATGTTCTGCATAGGACTAAAATCTTTGTTACATATGAAGCAAGACTTTAAAATGCAATGAGGAATACCACCTCTCTAAGAAAGCTTACATCTACTTGAATAAAACATTTTTCTGCTGCTTTTTGAGATGCTCAAGATTATATTCTCACTCAAAATATTTGCTTTTATCAAGCATGTAGCAATTTGTAGCTGAAGCCCCATCTCTGGCAAGCTATGGGTTAATTACAGCTAAGCTTCCTCTCTCCCTGCTTAACAGTTCAAGGGGATAAGGAGACAGTTCTGAAGGCAGCAAGCTAATCAGGTCTCACCGAAAGAAGGCAGAGAATGATAAGAACAGCAGCTTGTGAGGCTGTGCAGGACCAAAGGGATGCAAAAGAGTAAATGAAACTGAAGACTGGAAAGTTGAAGCCCTGTTAGGACTCCTGGGGTTTTCTTGGCGTTGTAAATCCAGTTTGTGCTGTTTTGATTGTTAGCAATAGTTTTCAGAAATTGCACAAATATTCTGCACTAAGATCTCAAAAGAATAAGCCCTCCATGAAAATACTCAATTGCCTATTGACTATTTTCCTTGAGTTTTTCCTTCTAGGTTGTACATGCATTCATCTCCACTTGAAACATCTCTCTATTCTCTCTATTCCAGCCCTATCCTTGAAGGGGCGCTGTGAGATGGACTGCTTTGACCTTCTGGGGAGTAGCTCAACGTAAATTGCCTTCCTCTTTGCACAATCCCATTGGCCCCGTTTCATTGAGCTGCCCTAATCCAAAAGCAGGTTTGAGAGGAAAACCAGGCTTTTTACTTCTATCCTTTTATTTATTATTACTTTTTAAAACCAGTAGACTAAAATATGGAAGGTATCAGTAGGGAGAAGGAATATGTGATACAAATATCCTGTGTGGGACATAAACGAAATAAGAAAAGACATAAAGAGAAGGTATGTCCTTCATTAGCCACAGTACTAACTTTCCTATGCATAGAGTGTAAATGTCAGAGGCTGTTTTCTGTGCTGTGACTGAACTGTGAGAGCATTCAAATGAGAAAGTTGAGATGCAGAGTATTTTTTTTAATTAAAAAAATTAATCTAAAATCTATGAAAATGGCACTGAACTTCCTTCCAAGACAACTGCGGAGTGTAGAAAACCACCAAAAGTGCATACAGATGTTTAATGATGCTACGTCTAACAGAAGAGAGGTCACATAAATAAACAAATAGGTAAAAGTCTAAAGTTACAAATTAAAAGTTACAAATTGGTTATCTATGCATCACTGTCTTGGAAAGCTTCCATTCTCAAATACAAAGGCATTCATCATTTGAAGCCCAGCTCATGCTTCCAGCTTTGTATTTAAACAAATCCATGTACCATCATCATACACTTTTTATATCAATCTGCTAGAAAGCCATATAGAGTATTTTTAGCAGACTGTGAGATAAAGCACAGTTTAGCTTGCGAAGTAGCCTAATATGGCAAAATGTTCTTGGTACAGACCAAATGCAGTCAGTGTCACTATTTCCCCACCCCCCCCCTCCCCCAAACTAATCAGTCTCTAAGAGCATCCCTCAATTTTTCCCATTTACTGTGCAGGATGTCTGCATTAGCAACAAAAAAGACGGGACTAGAGGGATCTTTATCATGTTGTCTGTTTTGATAATCAAATATATAGTGATTGCAGAAGCAAGAAAATGGTCTGAGAAGAAAGTAATTTTGCTCAGATTTGTCAAGGGAATATTTTGGTAGACAATCACGTTAAGAGAAACAAAAGCTTAGTATTAGTTTTTGCTTTCAAAAACTGGCAAACTCTGGTCTCAGTCAACTCCAAATACTTGAGGCCTCATGATTTTCGGTACCACGCTGGCAGTAGAGGAAAGCTTTAACATGGATATAAGTCACAGGGACTATGTATGTTTAAATATTAACAATGATGATCTTAAAACTAAAAATGTTCCAAAATTCACTAGATTATTTTGAATTTGAGAAAAATATGTATTTTGACATGTTGTGGGTCTGTGTGTGGGGAAGAGGGTAGGGATAATTCCATAACAATTTGTGAGAACAAGATTAAACCCAGCAATTAACACAAGCTTCTGTCTTTAGTAATTATTCATATATCTGTTTAGCTGATTATAAGTCATAGCTCCAGGCTGTCTGCCTGCATTGCTAGAACACAGAGAGCAACCTTTGCTAAACTGACTTCACTGGCTACACACTCACGCTGCAAGAGCTATTTTCAAGGACAGTTGTACCATGTTACATGGGTAAAGAGAGGAGCAAATTAAAGATGGGTATTCTGTCAGGAAAAGGATGGAAGACTTTATGTCAGCATTTCCTTACATTAACAGGGCCTCAGATTTTTAACCTTTCACCACCTGTTACCTGGATTTAAGAATCACAGGTATCTATTGTGCCTTATCAAATAAAATAGCGAAAATACAGTAGCTCAGAACAAAATATGAGGGCATGCACTATAGATAGCCATATATCTATATACAGAATTAGACAGATTCACAAAGAGCTTTTAATCCTTCTTAAACTGTGATTTGTTTTAGAGCATTGCAACTTGTGGGTTAAAGAAGCTGACAACAGTAGTTGCCAAAACATATTATTGCTACACAACACAGAAGTATCCCTCAGTGTGAGATCATCAATAAACATCCAGCACATTTCATAGAATCATAGAATAGTAAGGTTGGAAGGGACCTGAAGGATCATCTAGTTCCAACCCCCTGCCATAGGCAGGGACACCTCCCACTAGTACAGGTCACTCAAGGCCCCATTTCTACCAAAATGCTGCACTCCACTTTCTAATTCTTACCATCCTAATTCTTCATATTACTGTTTAAAGCAGTATTTCTTTAGGATGCTGAAAGTCTTTTAGACCTACTTAGTTCAGAAATACTTAGCTTTACAACCACAGAGGAGAGCTGTACTGGCAGCTCTTACTGAGCACAGACGTAGTTCCTAGTGGCAAAAGGCTGTGACTTACATTGTCTTTATTGGCTCCCTATTGACATTAAGTTTACAATGAAGGGATGATGTCATCTCACCTCACTAAAAGAGGGCTTCTGGCGTGTACAGAAATACACCCTTTCACAAAGAGCACATCTACATCGTGCAATGGCCTGGGCCACTGATATGCTCCCACGTGGCCGCAGCCAGCCTGTCCTGTATTTTGACCTTGACTTCAGTTCCAAAGCCATACAGGGCTACATCATACCCAGGGACTGTAAACCCTTCTTCTTTGCAGGTGTAATTTGCTTAGGCACCTCTCTATTGATTATCCCATTTGTGAATCCAGACCTAAGTTTGTTGTCACAGTCTCAGAGTCTATGGTCTTGTGCTGTATCTCTACTAAAGTACTTCCCTTCAGAAAATTCTCTCAGTAAAAGTTTCTATTTGATGGAAAAGAATCATGAATTGTCGCCTGGGACCTGCTTCTTTTCATATAAATGCAAAACTAAAGAAGTGTCTCAGAACTTCACTACAGGCAGTGGCTTTCCAAGAAAATGACTATCATCTAAAATACAGCCCTTGATTCTGAATGCAGTGATCAAATAAAAGAGCAGTGTATTTCCAACAACTACAGATATTGCAAAGTTTTCAGTAGATAGACAATGCAGGACACAAAATTATAAAATATTTCTCTGAAATGAAATAATGTTTATTATAACTACTGAAAATTACCCCCATTCCCTGATGTGACTAACAATATGCTATGGAGAGCATAATCCTACATGGGGAATTTGACAAAAGACCTAAGAAGTTTCTGTTCTTTAATGCAGAGAATTTCTTCACTCACAAAACAGCGAAGAAGTTTATTAGGAGCTTTAACCTCTACCCTCACCTCTAAAGCACACTTTTTCTATATCTGAACACAGAGAAATACTGAAGTTCACACGTCAAGATTTTTTAATAACTTCAACCATCTGGTAAATAATTTATATTCTGTTAGAATATGCAGCAATAGTACAGCTATGAAAACATACATTTACATAACCTCAAAACTATCCATCGCTCTTTAACACTACTTCTTACTTCTCTCTTAAAACACTGCCTGGAGAGTGTCTCAAAAATAGCGCTTTAATGATGTACAGGCACCAAAAAGGAATTTTGTCCATAAGAGACACTTCGAAACAGATTGATCAAGTCAAGAATTCTTCCACTGTGAATGACTGTAACTGTCTTCTTTTCAAACAATATGCATCATATTAGTCTTTCTGTTCACTGTATACAACACATTACCTTGGTGAGCTGATTGTCCACGGCATTGTGAGTTCAACAGCTCAGGACAAAAGCGTTAAGATGGAAGGTTTTTAACACAGCTTTCTAAGTAAAAACAGAAGAATCCTATGCCTTTCCATAATCTGTAAATGTTGTTTTCCTTTTTGTTTCATATTTAAATCCACTGCTAAGTGAACTAGAGAGCTGAATATGTTCTTTGGAATCGTAACCAGAAATCATGATTTTTCATCACTTAATTTCTTTAAGAGAATACATACTGAAGTACTTCCTCTTTAACTACAAAACCTGAAGTGAAAGCTCACGTGTAGTGAGACAAACTTAAAATGTGAAAGTACCATCTGAACAAGACACTCAAAATAAATTTAAATTTTGGACACTTCAATTTGAGAGATTTGGCCTGACTTTCTAGAAGTGCTCAGTCTCCTGCAGCTCAAAGTTAGGCATCTTTAAATGAGGCTTAATACATGTTAGTGCTACTCTGTAGGCCACTTATCTTGGCCTGGAGGACTGGTGCCTGGAATATGCTGTTTAGGCTTTAAAATGACTCACATCAATATCTTTCTTAAAAAGCTGTAATATACTTTCATATATGCAAAGAAAAAATAGTAGATTCAAAGCAAATTGCTTTTACCAAAGATAGGAGAAAGAAAGTTTAAAAAGTTACATTTCTTTTTATTTTCACAGAATCACAGAATTAACCAGGTTGGAAAAGACCTCTAGGATCATCCCTTCTAATTAACCAAACCATGGCACTAAGTGCCTCATTCAGTCTCCTTTTAAACACCTCCAGGGATGGTGACTTCACCACCTCCCCGGGCAGCCCATTCCAAATGGGCAATCACTCTTTCTGTGAAGAATTTCTTCCTAATGTCCAGCCTAAACCTGCCCTGGCACAGTTTGAGACTGTGTCCTCTTGTTCTGTAACTGGATGACTGGGAGAAGAGACCAACTCCTGCCCAGCTACAATCTCCTTTCAGGTAGTTGTAGAGAGAAAGTGAATAGTAGATATATTTACAGAAATATGTCAACACAAGGAAGAACCTACATTAAGCTTAAAGACAGTTTCTGTGGTAAGAGATTAGAGATACTAAACCTTCAGGAGGCAGGTACTTCCAAGAAGAAAAGAAAGATCCTAGAGCACCTCAGATCTGTCAAAACCTTTTCTGTTCTCTCATGCTAACTTAGGGTGTCCTCTCTAAATTGCCTTTCGCTTGCTTTGAAACACCATTACCTTCCTTGAAGAGAGTCGTCTGGGTAAAGGCCTATAATTTTAATATTTATAGCCCAAATAAAATGAGGGGTTATATTCTAGTACTATCTCCACTATAATCTGCTGTCTCTTTCTGGGATTTGATGGTAGCTCTTACCCCTTGGCTGAAGGAGAAAAGTTCAATGAACTAAGTCTCCTCACTTCAATCAAATCAGAGTAAAAGGGGTCTGTCATAAACTTCTATATGAAAATCAGAGAGAGGGAAACGTAAGCTTGCTTTACAAAACTGGAACGTTAATGAGTACCCTTCAACACTGCTCCTTAACAGCTCCATTGTTTAGAAGACAGAAATGATTCTTTCAGCACAAAGTTGTCTAATGTTGAAAATGTACTCATGCTTCCAGGAGTATGGTGGAGAAAGACAGGAGAAAATACAAAGCTGTTTCCTTCAATTATTTTTTACACTACTGGAAAGAGAAGAATGAGAAAGAGAGAATCCCAGTTTATCAATAACTCATCATTTTTGTGCTCTATTCACATGCCAGACACATGTCTCTGACTCCAAACCATCTCAAGGTACACTATACGCAAACTATCTGAAGTTCACAGTACAATATTCATTTTTCCACATGAGAAGAAAACTTTTTCTTGTGTTATCCATGAAAGCAACCAGGATTTACTTCATTTTTTCCTCCTTTTTGGTAACAATTCCTCTACAGAAAATATTTTAGGAAGGATGGGAGTAGGTGATGATTCTTGCTTCGAATCTTTTATTGGCATCCAGGCAAAGCCACATATGACAATACTTCTGACCCAGTTCATCTCTATTGATCTGTGCTCTCTCCACTGTCTTCAGCAGGAAAGAAACCCACCACATACAGACACACATTCTTGTTTTTCTGTTGCAACTTAATTTACATTACTGAATGTGGTTTCCAAAATAACATAACAGATCAATTGGGAATAAAATAAAAGGCCTTCTAATTTGGAGTTACTTAAAAACAAAAGAAGAAAGCACATACAAGTAGTTTCTACAGTTTGGGAGTGTACGTACAAATCCTATCCACCTATGAGAAAAAAATCTGTCTTAAGTATCACTATTGCCGTCAGGAGACATTAGCTAGGTTGAAGATGTATGGGTCCAATGTAATTAATATTCCTATGACTATTCACTATTGCCCAGAGATCAGTACTATTTGTTAACTTTCAGCTTTAAAAATATAAGTTCTTAAGACTTTGACAATGCCTCATATAACAGAAAGAATGATTCATGGGCATTCAGGAAGAAGAAATTTAAAAGGCACAAATCCCTGTGGCACACCACAGGATGGTAAGTAATAACCCTGAGCCTACTAAAATGTGGAACATAATTTACATGATTCTTATAAAATATTTATGTTACTTTCAGAAAAAAGTATTGACTGAAATATTCATTTTTGTCAAAAACACGAAAACATTCTCTAAATAATTACATCAGATTAAAGAGCTGATAAATTTAAGTAACAATGCTCTTTGAGCGTAGTCATCCTGCAGGCAGAGGACTGCAAAGGTAAGAAAAAAAGATGCAGGAAAACAACACTTCTGTACCGTGGTTAACATTACTGAGGATGACTATGTCAATCAACTATAATGCAAGATAGCAGATAAGCTCAGAGACAGCAAATCTGAAGGAAAATCCATACATTCTTTTAACTCTTGCATTTAACTGTCAGAACAGCACACAGTACCCTTGAAAGGGGCAACCAAGATGGGGGAGTAGCCACTACTGCTGCTGCCCTCTGGCAGGGCAGAGCTCGGAAGCAGCAGCACAGGGAAGGAAAAGATTTAAAGACTAAGGTGCACTTTGGGGAGGCAGCCACATTGGGAATTCCTGCAAATTAGACCAAATTCTGTAACCCGGCATGCTTTCCATTCTGTGTTTGCAAATGAAACAGACAGAAAAGAAGGCACTGTTGTCCAGAAACGTATGAAAGAAAAGCAGTACCTACCCCCAGTAAAATTGGTGGTATTTATAAAGCAAAGAAAAAGGAAAGAAATCACTATTTCGATCTCTGTTTGGGAGGAATTCAACACATGAATTATATGATTATATGAGTGCATAACAGCAAATCCACTGCTTGTCAGCTATCCTCGCTTGAGGGAATAAACAAGTAATGAGGGCTGTTGGTATACTCCATAGGCAGGAGGCGAGGGGTCACCTTGCTCTGAGGGGCACAGTGTTGGTTACTGATACAGAGCCCTCAGTCACCTGTGGAAAGACAGGCTTCCTCTCTCACTGACTGCAGTACTTTCAACTAAGTCTCATAAAAACATGATGGTTAAACTGAAATATTTGGTTAAATTTGGTTTCTGGCTGCTTTCAGACAAGAACTTACAGTGGTAAACTGCAGTTAGTCCAAAAGCTCCTACAATTGAGTTAACACAGTTCGTTTCCACAGGAGGTTCATTGCTTTTAAAAAGATTATGTAAAAACCAGGATGAAAGCTCATGACTACCATCGATTCTTTACCCTCTCTCTCCAAAACAGCAGCAGCAAGGAGACAATGGCATGATCAAGGCAGTTGGGAGACTTGAGACAACAGCTCTCAGTTTTCTGACAGGGTTAGCTCAATTCCCACCTCTTCCTTTCCAGCCTCTGCTTTCCTTTACCCTCTTGTCTATCTCAGTTACAAGTTCTTCAAAGGAAGGACCTTCAAACAGTGTGCAGAGTTTCTTAGTGCAAGTGGCCTTGATCTCACATGGGAGCTTTGAGAGCATAAGTGAGTAAGATCAACACCACAGCCAAGCAACACTACACAGGGCATCTGAAAAAACATACATTAGATCCTTTGAAAAGTTTTGCACTTTATACTTTGGTGACTGCAGCAAAAAAAGTTACCTTCTTAGGAGAGAGTACTTTGACTGCAGCCAGTATGTGGTATAACAAATGTCAGAAACAAATAGATTAAGGCAAGAATAAAGGTTTTTAATAACTTGTTTTCAAAAAGGAACATTTGTATTTTAAGAAGGCTAAGAATTAAATTTCTTTTTCCTTTTAAAAAGATGAATCATTATCATCATGGGTGTGACTGTAACAACTGAGGTCCAGATTTAGATGACGTGGTAAAGTGGACTTTCGCTATGGTTTAGGTTATGTTATGGGCTGGGTTACCTTGTTACCATCAGTAGCTGTTCAGCAGCATACACAAAATGAGTGCACTGATCACAGCTGCTGAGCTGCCAACACAAATTTGTTACCTTGAATTCAGCCTCTCTGAAATCTATTTTGATCAGGAAGTAAAGGACTTAAATCTGATATTGCCTGGTTAATTTGTTCAGACTTAAATTACTTTTGAAAGTTTGCTAATCTTTCACTCATGTTGCAACTGTCCACAGTCCAAGAGGATTTCGTACTTAAGGATTCTCCTCTGAGATGTGTTACATTTTTTGAAAACTTTTCACATTACATCTGTCATCTAATGCTTAATAAGGTCTTAATCAGTAGGCTGCATCCTTGAAACATTATCCCTTACCTTTAATTTGGAATGTTTCTCATTTAGTGTTTTTCTCCCCCACTAAAAATCATAACATAGTTACTTAGCAGGGGCAATGCAGCAAAGCACATCATACTTTTACAACCCATTTTCACTCCTGCAGACTAAGATCTTCATCCTAGAATGACAGAACAAAGGAAATAGTATACTGTAGAATATTATCTACCACCACAGTGTGTCAACAATATACACACACAATCTCTCTCCATATATATTTTAATTGAAGTTAATTTGCCATATATGTTTTAATTCTAACTTAAATGCCTGAATTTCCATCAGCAAAGGCTTTGGGTTTTTGGCCACGTCATGGTAGGCCTAAACAGGCCTCTTGGGCTTGTACATGTCCTGGCTTATGCAGACATGTTTTTCTGCTTTCTCTCCTTCTGTTTTGGGGAGAGAGCAACCGCAGGAAAAGGGACAAAGGACCTGGCGCCACTAAGTCTGGGGTCCAGGGTCTGTCCATCACCTGTGGTTGCTAGGGGGCACATGATTGCCTTGTGCAGGGCCCATGATCTGCCCAAAAAAGGATAAAGCAAGCCTATGGCTTCACCCAATATGGCCAAATCTTGGCTAACTGCCATTTGATTGGCTGTCTCGTGTCCAAAGGTCCAATTGATCTTTGGGTTGTGTTAATANCCTAATTACCCTTTCCCCGACAGGCCACTGTTTCCTTTTTTTGGTTTCTCACTTGTGGAAAGGAAGAATTGCACATATGTGC
>WBNM01014568.1:4277-49258 GCA_013399055.1 Ramphastos sulfuratus | reverse complement strand
GTGGCTCTTTGCTGAACTCTCTCTAGCTGGACCCTGTCTCTCCTGAACTGGGGAGCCCAAAACTGGATACAGTATTCCAGGTGCAGCCTCACCAGGACAGATAGAGGGGTAGAAGAACCTCCTTAGCCCTGCTGGACACACTTTTCTTGCTGCACCCCAGGATGCCATTGGCTCTCTTGCCCACAAGAGCACATTGGTGTCACATGCAGAACTTGCTGTCCACCAGCACTCTGAGGTCTTTCTCTGTCAAGCTGCTTTCCAAATTCTCCTGTGCCCATTGTATTGTTGAGTGTAGGCTTAGTTTGAGGGAGCCAGCCAGGAGCAGAAGGTGATTATGCTTTCTCAGAGATACGGTTTGTGCCAGACCTTTCCCAGTGCTGGCCTAGGAGTAAAGGATATATCCTTGTCACAGTCACTGAGGACATTCTCTGTGGTTGGTTCTGCACCAATACTTGGGACTACCGTGCTGCCCAGGACACCGTATGAGGCAAAGGGCCAGCTCTAGACTGCAACAGTGCATATCATTCTAAGAAAGTGTATCACTTCAAACATTGAAAAATCTCTTAGTCTCTAGGTGTCAAATTCTAGACAACATAGTGAACAAAAATACTCTACTATAAGGGTGAAACCACCTATCTCCCAACTAATAATCTCTGTGATAGATGATCTAAGCACACAACTGCTCTGGGAAAAACAGTTATTTGTAGTTAGTGGGAAAATTATTCATCTGATAGGTTATCCTTATTGATTTGAAACGTGGCTGCTGGGGAGATGGCCACCTCTGCAGGAGATCAGAGTAATTAGAGTACTGACCACATGGAAATATGACTGCTGTTGTAAAGGAGTAGGTCCTCTTAGAGGTGCAGCTTTGCACTGCTGTCTGGCTGAAATACGTAGAAGGTCTTATTTATTTGGCTTCTGTACTATTCATTGTTTCTACTGCCAGGCAGTTCAAATGTTCTGAGACCCCTTTTGAGAGAAAGCTGCCTCAACACATCTCTAGTTCATACCACTAGGGCTTGGCATAACTCTGTTCTTTATCATAGAATGGCTTAGGTTGGAAGGGAACTCAAAGATCATCCACTCCTGCCTCCCTACCATGGACAGGCATGCCTCTCAACTAGGCTCATCTGCTCAAAGCTTCATCCAACTTGGCCTTCAATGCCCCTAGGGAGGAGGCATCCAAAATGTCCCTGAGCAGCCTATCCTAGAGTCTCACCAACCTCATACAGGACTGGAGCAAGCTAATTATCATATAAGTTAATACAGGTTTCTGTGGCTTACTTCCATCAGGATTTTTGAAAGCTGGGAATGGGTTTCATGAAGCTATTTGATTTCAACCTCTGTACTAAAGCAGTAGAAGCCGCTCTTCTGTGGCTAGTATAATTTTGTCCTGTTGTACAGCTATATTGTAGCCAAGCTCTGTTTTGTCTTTTGGAGAATAATATTATTCATAGTTAGATCCTTGTGAGCAAGATCAGGAAGTGTGGGTTAGAAGAGGAGACAGTGAGATGGGTTAAAAACTGGTTACACAATGGAGTGCAAAGAGTGGCGATTGATGGTGCCAAGTCCAGCTGCAGATCTGTAACTAGTGGAGTCCCCCAGGGACTAGTGCTAGGTCTGGTCCTGTTCAATATCTTCATCAAAGGCATTGAGGGGACAGATGGACAGAGTCTGTTCAGCAGGTTTGCTGATGATACCAAATTGGGAGGCTTGACTGAGACACCTGGAGGCTGTGTGGCCATCCAGTGAGCCTTGGAGAGACAGAGCTGGGCACAGAGGAACCTAATGAGGTTCAGCAATGATAAGTGCAAAGTCCTGCATCTGTGAAGGAACAATAAACTGCACCAGTACAGACTGGGACGAGATCTGCTGGAAAGCAGCCCTGTGGAGAAGGAGCTGGGAGGGCTGGTGGACAGGAAGCTATCCTTGGGACATCAATATGCCCTGGTGGCCAAGAACGCCAATGAGATCCGAGGGGCCACTAAGAGGAGTGCATGCAGCAGATCGAGGGAGGTTCTCTGCCCTGGTGAAACCTCACCTGGAATACTGCGTTCAGTTTTGGGCTCCACAGTTCAGGAGGAGTTCAGTATCTGAGGATTGGGGTCAAGAGGGAGGGGACAAACTCTTCTCAGTTGTGCCCTGAGATAGGACAAGGAGCAATGGATGTAAGCTATAGCACAGGAAGTTCCATCTCAGTGTGAGGAAGAACTTCTTTACTGTAAGGATCACAGAGCAATGGAACAGTGCTGCCCAGAGAGGTTGTGGAGTCTCCTTCTCTGGAGACTTTCAACCCCTGTCTGGATGTGACCTGCACTAGACTTTATGGTCCTGCTCTGTCAGGGGTGTTGGACTCAATGATCTATGGAGGTCCCTTCCAACCCCTAACACCCTGTGATCACTTAGTTCTGGAATCACAGAAACATCCAGATTGGAAAAGCCCCTCAGAATCTCCAACNCATTAATGTTGACCCATTGCTCTAGCCTATCCAAGCCCCTCTGAAGAGCTTCTCTACCCTCATTCAAATCAACACTGCCACCTATCTTGGTGTCGTCTGCAAACTTACTGCTGACACTATGCATGAATCAAGGTCATCAATAAAGATGTTAAACAGAAGTGGTCCCAACACAGATCCCTGAGGAACACTACTAGTGACCAGCTACCAACTGCATTTAACTCCATTGACTACCACTCTGGGCTCTCCTGTCCAGCCAGTACTTTATTGCTTCTCTCGTTTTCCAGATGGTCCCAAGCATGTTGATTAAAGGAAGGTGTTGCTTTAGGATCGCAGTGGAAATTCTGGCACTGGTCAGAAAATGATAATGTTAAAAGTGGTTCTGAGAGGATGTTATGAAGATGCAATGGTATGAAGTCCTGCAGTTCTTGCAGTGAAACAAAAGGTAATAAAGATTTATTTTTTTTTTTTAAATAAAGAAATCTGAAACAGGCAAAATTCAAAATCTTATCTTTTGCGATATACTTTTTTATACTTTTCAATTCAGAGGAGTGATTAATTAGAAAATGAAGAAATATTGACTTGCTTTATTTTCTGGAGGCATACAGAGCATTTTGCAAAGGAATATTTCAGCTTTTCCAAAAGTAAAAAAAGCCCATTTACACAGGCAAAAACATCACCATTTTGAAGCTGAACACAGATGTAGAAACTTAAAAAATTAAAAGATTGAAGTGTTGGTATTGTTTTATTTTTATTTTTTATATTATATTTTTACTGTTTTATGTTTATTATTATTTTTTATTTAATTATTGTAGTCATCTGTTTTGGGTATATAAATGTGTTTATATTCACAGAATGAAAAACATGGCACTGGGCTCTCTGCCTTGCTGCTGTTGTATCTTAAAACACATCTGGGAAAAAGTAGAAGAGTATCAGAATGATGTCATGAGATAAAATAGTAGGGCTGGCACTGGGAAGTCCAGATGGTCAGTGATGACAAGGCAGTAGTAGAACAGCAGGTGATCAGGAGAACTGTAAGAGACACCAACTGAGAGGAAAGCAGAAATATTCAGCTACTACATTGCCTACTATTTCAGCACAACAGTTGCAGATATGGCAGGGAAAATATCCACAACACCTTCATAGCCTGGTAGCTATGTCTGGGGTAAGTGTTTGAGATTATTCCAGTTCTGTACACAGTATTCTGTTTTTACAGGAAGTGCTTGTGCTGAAACCATTCTCAGCTAACATGGAATTGCTGCTTAAGCAAAGTGGGGTTAGTCAACAAGAACCTCAGAAGTCCCAATTTTAATCAGAAATATTAACTTCAAATACAATTTGCAGCTCTCGTGTGGTGAGAAGTGATTCACGGTAGGTGAACTCTCCAGGTTATCCGTAAAGTTAAATAAACCAGCTTCTGTAGTACACATTCTTAATCACACATAACACCTTTCTGAAAAGCTCAATTTGACTTCTGGCAACATTTATGAATAAACTATGTTTTAAAAGGCTGTCTGCTTTAGAATAAAATATATATTTAACAATATATATTTTTTAAATGTTGTATTTTTAATTGTTTCTTCTCTTCTCCCTCCAAAGAATGGAAGAATGGGATTTCATCTTCCTCAAGAAGTGTATAAGTGTTTACGTTCCCTTCTTTTGAATCCAGTCATGGATATCAAATATGAAAGAGAAACAGAAGCCTCCAAACTGTTGCATTCATAGAAATGCAAGTTTTATGAAAATATACAAGTCACTCAGGGGAAAGTTTCCCCAAACTCTGCTCTCGCTCTTAGGTAAAACACCAAAAAAACCATTACACAAGCAAATAAGAATAGTAATAATTCAGTTAAAACACTAAGCCCTAGTGCAAGGCCTCCAGGCTTGTGAGAAAATCCAACAGGGCTGCTCACTTTCTTCCGTCCTTTTTCCACCACTGCTGAGCAGTCTGCATGCAACATCAAAACCAGAAAGTTAATGCAGACTAAATGTGGGTAGCATCTTTACTTCTTAGTACTGATGGAGTAATGGTATCAAAAGATGTGGCAGTACATAAAGACAGCATCAAAGGTACTCTATAGAATGCACGTTACAAGAAATTGAGCTTCCTTAATCACAGGATGTTAGGGATTGGAAGGGGCTTCCATAGATCGTTGAGTCCAACTCCCCTGCCAGAACAGGACCATGCAATCTAGTGCAGGTCACACAGGGACACATCCAGATAGGACTTGAAAGTCTCCAGAGAAGGAGACTCCACAACCTCTCTGGGCAGCCTGTTCTGGTGCTCTGTGACCCATACTGTAAAGTTCTTCCTCATGTTGAGTTTGAACTTCCTGTGCTGTAGTTTACATCCATTGCTCCTTGTCCTGTCACAGGGCACAACTGAGAAGAGTTTATCCCCTCTCTCTTGATCCCCAGCCCTCAGATTTTTATATACATTGATTAAATCTCCTCTCAGTCTTCTCTTCACCAGACCAAACAGTCCCAGATCTCTCAGCCTCTCCTCACAGGGCAGTGCCCCAGCCCCTTCATCCTCTTCATAGCCCTCCCTTGGACTCTCCAGTAAATCCCTGTCCTTCCTGAACTGGGGAGCCCAAAACTGAACACAATATTCCAAGTAAGGTCTCAGAGTAAAGGGGGAGGAGAACTTCCCTTGATCTGCCCTCCTCTTAGTGACCCCCAGGATCCCATTTGCCTTCTTGGCCACCAGGGCTCATTGATGTCCCAAGGATAGCTTCTTGTCCACCAGGACTTTCCGGTCCTTATTTAATCAATAAAATCAATAAAGATACCATTCATGTTAGCATCATCACTAACGGCAACGATGGGCTACTTTCAGTCCCATTGTCCAGATCATTTATGAACTTGTTGAACAGTTAAGGGGACAGCATTGATCCCTGAGAAACCACATGTGTGACCAGTTGCCAGGTGTTTGGAACTATTAACTGTCCCTTCTCAGCCAGCAAACTCTGACTCGTGTCCCAGAAACCTTAGTGAATTTTAGAGGTCACTGGAATTTTAACAGAACAAGTTAAGGGAAATAATACTTCTCTTACATTTTGGCAGTTTCTAACATCACTCCTGTTCACAAATAATTTATAGAAGTGGGAACAAACTCAGTATTTTTGACAGCTGATCTCGTGTATCTAAGGAAGATGTAGAATCAATGAACTGAAATCATGATGCCAGGTGTCGTGTTCTTTTCTGATTTTTAATATTTTTCTCTATTAAGCCATGGACGACTGTAAAGCCGGTTCTTAAGTCACTCCAAACATTTGGCACGGGTTGCTCCTAGAGAGGAACTGTTGAGGTTATAGTCTTCAAATCTCCTAGCTTGCATTTTATGTGTATAAATTCAAATCACAATTATGTTCTGTTGTTTGGCCAGGATCCCCTGCAGCTTAAAATTCCTGAGATGTGAGAAACCAATTCAGAGTGCGTGTCAGGGAATGTTCAGGTTTTCTCCTTGTAAATTACTACTTTTGTGGGCTTTCCAGTAAAATAGGGTAGGCAATAGATGATTTAACAACATCATTCTGCCTAGTAGTAGACTCCTCAAGTACCCTTGGTTATTGTTCATTCATTTTAAGTATTTGTCAGTGAAATAATTATCCAAAGGTACACAAGGTAACCCAAAAATGAAGATTCAGCATAAATTTGGGGGTTAACCAACATGTTGCCCATATGAAATTAACTGCTCAGACTTTATTTAGGGATATAAAGATACAGAAGCAAGAAGTGCATGAAGGAAAAAAGGAAACTTCTGTACATCATAGAACCATCATATTACGGATTAGGTTGGAAGGGACCTTAGAGATCATTTACTCCAACATCCCCACTATGGGGAGGGATAGTTCTGAACTAGACTGAGCTGCTCAAGGCCTCATCCAACCTGGCCTTGAACTTCCACTGGGAGAAGGCAAGTAAATTCAAGTGTATTTGTCACCATCCTTTTGCTTGATTTCTCTGTATGGAATAGGTTCAGATAGCTGTTCATTCACATTTGTATATGGCCTCAAGCCGTGACTAGGTAGGTTTAGACTGGATGTTAGGAAAATTTCTTAAACCAGCAAGAGTGGTCAGGCATTGGAATGGGCTGCCCAGGGAGGTGGTTGAGTCACCAACCCTGGATGTGTTTCAGAGTTGTTTAGATGAGGTGTTTGGGGATATGGTTTAGGGTTAACCTTGTACAGTAGCGTTCTTCGTTGGACTTGGTGATCCTGAGGGTCTTTTCCAACCTAAATATTTCTGTGATACATGAATATGCACATGGTGTTGTCCATTGTAATTCTGTAGCACTGAAAATCATTTAGCCTGCTGGTGCTAAACCACGTGGAACTTTTACACCTACTAGACTTTTTTACAATCAGATGCTTTTTTCCTTCCTTGATGACTTTTCCAACTATATGAAGAAGCCAAAAGGTTAACAGAAGTGGTGATAGAGTTAAACCAAAGCACTGCTTCAGACACTCTCTTTGCTGCTCTGAAATCTCTGATCTGCAAAAACCAAGAGAGTAATCTTAATATGAGATATATATGAATTAAGCTGCATAATGTAACTGTGATTGAGTGAATGTGGAGGAAAAAAACTATAATCATTCAATTTCAAACTGGCATCTCACTTTTGCTCTAAGCAGCTATTTGTGTGTAACTGGCTGGATTTGCAGGATCCAAATTTCTCATGCAAATGATTTCCAGTAATGATGGCACCAAGAAAGCAAGCCTAATGAGGAAATTATCTAATTTAAGGAGTAATGTAAAGCTCTTCACATCACAAATCACAGAAACTTTCTGTCTGGAAAAGACCCTCAAGATCATCAAGTCCAACTGATATCCCTACTCTACAAGATTCACCTTAAACCATATCCCTAAGCACCACATCCAAACGACCCTTAAACACATCCAGGGTTGGTGACTCAACCACCCCCCTGGGCAGTCCATGACAATGCCTGAACACTCTTTCTGTGAGAAAATGTTTCCTAATGTCCAGTCTAAACCTACCCAGTCACAGCTTGAGGGCATTCCCTCTTGTTCTATCACTGTTTATCTGTGAGAGTAGACTGCCAGCAACCTCTCCTTTCAGGCAGCTGTAGACAGTGATGAGGTCTTCCCTCAGCCTTCTCTTTTTCAAACTAACCATTCCCAGTTCCTTCAGTTGCTCTTCATCAGATTTATTCGCCAGGTCCTTACCCAGCTTCATTGGCCTCCTCTGGACCCACTCCAGCACCTCCACATTTCTCTTGTAATGAAGTACCCAAAACTGAACACAATACTGGAGGTGTGGCCTCACCAGAGCAGAGTTCAAGGGGACAATCACGTCCCCATTACCGCTGAACACAGCATTTCTAATCCAAGCCAGGATGCCATTGGCTTTCTTTGACACCTGGGCACACTGCTTGCTCACATTCAGTTGCCTGTCAATTAAAACCCCCAGGTCCCTTTCAGCTAGACAACTTTCCAGCCACACTTCCCTTGATATGAGCTTAGATATGAATTTTTTTTTTCTTCTAATTGCTTACTTTAAATGCTTTGGCATTAAACCAGGTTCTTTCCATTTCTTAAATCTCTGCATTTAATGAAGAATTGTATGTAATGCATAAAAATATATGTCTTTAATTATGTTTTAGACATGCTTTTCCTGGTGATAGGTAAGATGTGAGTGAGGTAGTTATGCTTCTGACAAATATGAAGAGGGGAATTAGTTGTTTCAAAATAGAATCCAGAAGGGAGAAGACACTGGGAAAAGGACAGCCTGCACAGCTCACTAAGGAACAGGACATCTGAAATAGTTGTTTGCAAATGAGGAGCAAGAGCTGCAGGAGGGCACATTTTCGAAAGGTGCAAGTGAGTAAATACAAACTATGGCAGACACTTCTATTCATTCTATCAAATGGCTGCCAGGCTTACTCTGAGAAAGCAAGAGAGGTAGGGAGAGAAAGAAAAGAGAGGGAGGAGTTTATTTGTCTTTTACACCTCTGTCAGAAAGTGTACCCTGCTTAGGTTCAAAGTCATCCTTAGTAAGAGAGGTTCAAAGTCATGAAGCTTCATTATATGGCAGCAAGACCACACATTCACCAAATGATGATTATTATCATGGAATCATAGAATCAGTCAGGGCTGGAAGGGACCTCAAGGATCATCTAGCTCCAACCCCCCTGCCATGGGCAGGGACACCTCACACTAGATCAGACTGTCTAGGGCCTCATCCAACCTGGCCTTATACACCTTCAGGAATGAGGCTTCCACCTCCACCTGGGCAACCCATTCCAGGGTCTCACCACCCTCGTGGTGAAGAACTTCTTCCTAATATCCAACCTGAATCTACCCATTTCTAGCTTTGTTCCATTCCCCCTAGTCCTATCACTACCTGACATCCTAAAAAGTCCCTCCCTGGCTTTCTCTTAGGGCCCATTAAGATACTGAATGGTTAGATCTCATTTCACTGTCCTGCTCCTGTGTCAGCACTGAAATTCTTAAGGCAGGTAAAAAAGGGGCTTCATGCCATAAGCTGATGGCCAGGACTTGGATAGTGCTGGAGGATTTTCTTCTTCTATTTCACGAAGACTGTTTCTGCACTTTAATTCAAACCTGACACAGGTTCTTTGTGCTCAGCTGGATACCCAACTAAGAACCCATAAATCCATCTGGCTTCTGTTTTTAACCTGCAGTGGTGAAGTGCAGGTGGAATATGAAAAGAGCACCCCTCCACATAATTGCTTTGCTTCTGTTCCCTCAAATAACCTACAGCTTCGTTCCTACATGACTCTCCTGGGATGCAGGTGATGTATGTTTGAATCCCTCAGGTGAAGGAGAGAGCTCAATCCAGGTTGCTTGTTTCCTGGTTGAATGCTTGAATCTCTGTGGCTCCCAACTCCTTCCTAAGCTGAAATTGGAAAGAAAGGGAGGTCCTGTCAGCCTCTGTCAGACCCTGGAGGAGCCTGGCAGGGAAGCACTTTGTTTCTGGGTCTCAATCAGGCTTAGACAGGAGATAAGTATCACCTGGGGCTGGGGAAGCCCTGGGCATGCACTGAAACAAAATGTTAAAAGTTTAGAGAACTTTAAAATTAAACAGGGAGGAACCAACTGATCTTAAGAGCTTTCAGGCTGAGTGGGAGTACAAGAGGACTTTTGTATTGTAGGCTTCTCAAATCTGCCTGAGCACTGCTTAGGTCTCCCACTGCATCTAATGTAAAGATGCTGTGGCAGATGGAATTAGACTGATGAATACTTGAGTAATGTGATATTCAGGTGTTAAATGCTTCTATGATTTGCATGTAATTCTCTTCTTGAAAAAGGAATTGCTGAGGGGAAAAAAGAAAGTCATTTTCTCAGGAAAAAAAATATTTTCAAATAATTGAAATATAGCAAATAAGCTGTTACTGTTAGAATTATGGTATAGATGAATGCAAAAATGAACATGTCTCAAATTCAATTATTTGCAGTTTTTCTTTCCTCAAAGCCCCTTGTCCATCAGCCATCTGAGTGATTTTTGCTGCTGTTGCTGTTTGAACACGGACTATAATTAAGTATTGTACTGTATACTTTCTAGCATATACTCATATAGCAACATCAGAAGTGTGACATTTAGGTATTTCTGTCAAATATATACGTTGTCAGAATGAATAAGGCAAAAAAAAAAAACAAAACATCGTATTATCCTGTTTTATAACTGAGTTAATTTTTGCTGCAAATACAAAGTCATGAGACCAAAACGATTTGAATTTCTGTAGACTTCAGGCAATTTTGATGGTTTGGGTTTTTCCTGTTTAGAAAAAATAAAATTAATTTTTTTTTTAATGAAATGACAAAATTCTTTCAAAGTTACTCAGACATCTAAAAAGTCTTTTGAACAAGCACTGAATGAAATATATTACCCAGTATATAACTTTTTTATGTGACTTTAAAAAAATAAAATATGAGAAGGAAAAAAAAAAAAAGCAAAAAACAACACAGAAACATGCAACATGGAAAAAATGTCCAGCTCATGGGACTACCCTGGATTGTTCTATGGCAAATTCTCCCTCTCTACTCCACTCTGGTGAGCCCCCACCTGGAGTACTGCATCCTGTTCTGCAGCCACTATTGCAAGAAGGATATGGATATGGTTGTGCTGGAACGTGTCCAGAGAAGGGCCATGAGGATAGTCAGAGGGCTGGAGCTCCTCTGCTATGGAGACAGACTAAGTGAGTTGGGGCTGTTCAGTCTAGAGAGAAGAAGGCTCTGAGGAGACCTTATTGTGGCCTTCCAATATCTGAAGTGGGCTACAAGAAAGCTGGGGAGACACCTTTTAGGATGTCAGGTAGTGACAGAACTGGGAGGAATGAAGCAAAACTGCTTCAGAGCCACAAAAATGCTGAAGGGAGTGGAATATTTTCCTTACGAGGAGAGCCTGGGGGAGCTGGGGCTCTTTAGCTTGGAGAGGAGGAGCCTGAGGGGTGACCTCGTTCATGTTGATAAAGATGTAAAGGGTGAGTGCCCAGAGGATGGAGCCAGGCTCTGCTCAGTGATGCCCAATGACAGGACAAGGGGCAATGGGTGGAAGCTGAGGCATAGGAATTTTCATTTAAACATGAGGAGGAATTTTTTGCCTGTGAGGGTGACAGAACACTGGAACAGGCTGCCTGGGGCGATTGTGGAGTCTCTCTCTCTGGAGATATTCAGAACCCGCCTGAATATGTTCCTGTGTGATCTGGTCTAGGTGATCCTGCTGTGGCAGCGAGGGTTGGACTGGATGAGCTTTCGAGGTCCCTTCCAAACCCTGGCATTCTGTGATTCTGTGAAAACTAGAAGTGGATAGATTCAGATTGGATGTTAGGAAGAAGTTCTTCAGCTTGAGAGTGGTAAGACAGTGGAACAGGTTGCCCATGGAGGTGGTGGAAGTCCCATCCCTGGATGTTTTTAAGGCCAGGCTGGATGTGGCTCTGAGCAACCTGATCTAGTGTGAGGTGTTCCTGCCCATGGTAGTGGGGTTGGAGCTAGATGATCCTTGAGGTCCCTTCCAGCCCTGACAATTCTATGATTCCAAATGATGGCTCATGAAAATATATTGTGCAGCATTTGATAATCTTCTACTTGAAGATTTTTTTAGTTGCTATATTTACACACAAATGCTTCTAGGTATCTACTGGAATTTATATAAAAGTGAAATGAGTGTGTTTGAGTTTCTATATGCCAGGAGCTTGCCATTCTGTCAAGCTGCAACAGTATGGCATGTGTATGGCTAATGTAAACTTAGTATCTGCATTTATTGATTATTAACACTATTTCCCAGCTTTGTTTTATCATTATTTCAATTCCTGGGGATAAAAGGAGACTAAAAAAAAAAGAATAAATTGTACCTTTTCCTCTTAAAGATTTATGCATTTTACTTCAGCCTTTATTTTACCTACTGAATATATTATTTTAATATATATTTTACCTGTTTAATATATGATAGCAGATAGGAATATCTGCTAGTATCTTGGCCATTTCTTTTTTCTTGCATTATAATGTAGTAGATAATGATGAAAAAACAAACAAGTTAGTGGGGGGTTTTGTTGCTAAGTGCACCTGCTTCTGCTGCTCTTTTTTATATTAATTTTTTTTTTAATATTTTAATTTTCTTTTTCACTCTTTTAACTTTTTCTTTTCTTTTTTTCTTTTCTTTTTACTTTTTACTTTTTTTCTCACTTTTGCTTTTCTTTTCCCTTTTGCTTTTCTTTTTTATTTTGCTTTTTTTTCTTTTTATTTTTCTTTTTCTTTTTTCCATCCTTCCCCCCCCCCTTTTTTTTTTATTTGCTTGTTTTATTTTATTTCTTGGTATAAATAATTCTTGGAAATACATCTTAGAAAACTGATTGGCGCTTCTACCCACAAAGTTTTTTTATACCTGTCCACTTTTCCACAAGAATTATGAATCTACATTATCACTGCAGTGTACTGGGAAACTCCAGCTGTCCAAATCGATATTTCCAGCTCTCTCATTTAAATCTGAGCTCTCAGTGTTGTTGGCTGGCTGTAACACACCAGGGCCATCACATGTCTCCCTGTTGCTACTGGCAACAGTACAGAGGCTGAGAGCTGGTCCCTCTACATCACGTGCTGAGCTCCATCATACCATGGTTTCAGACAACCTTTCCTTGAATTGCTTAAGCTGATCACAGGATGTCAGGGGTTGGAAATGACCCAAAGAGATCATTGAGTCCAACCCCCCTGCCAGAGCAGAACCATACAATCTAGCTCAGGTCACAGAGGAATGCATCCAGACAGGCCTTGAAAGTGTCCAGAGAAGGAGACTCCACAACCTCTCTGGGCAACCTGTTCCAGTGCTCTGTGANAAACATTTATTAAATCCCCTCTCAGTCTTCTCCTTTCCAGACCAAGCAGCCCCAGGTCCCTCAGCCTCTCCTCATCAGGCAGTGCTCCAGTCCCCTAATCATCCTCGTAGTGCTCCGCTGCACCTTCTTCAGCAGATTCCTGTCCCTCTTAAACTGGGCAGCCCAAAACTGGATGCAGTAGTCAAGATCAGATCTCACCAGGGCAGAGTAGAGGGGGAGGAGAACTTCCCTTGATCTGCTGGACGCACTCTTCTTAATACACCCCAGGATCCCATTGGCCTTTTTGGCCACAAGGGCATATTGCTGTCCCATGGATAACTTGTTATCCACCAGCACTCCCAGGTCCCTCTCCATGGGGCTGCTCTCCAGCAGATCACCTCCCAACCTGTAATGGTGCAGTCTGTTGTTCCTCTCCAGGTGCAGGACTCTGCACTTGTCCTTGTTGAACCTCATTTGGTTTCTCAGTGCCCAGCTCTCCAGTCTGCCCAAGTCTCACTGCATGGCCACACAGCCTTCAGCCAAGCCTCCCAGTTTGGTGTCATCAGCAAACTTGCTGAGCAGACTCTGTCTGTCCCCTCCTCAGTGTCATTGATGAAGATGTTGAACAGCACCAATCCCAGCATTGATCCCTGATGTTGAGATCATATGACCTTCCAAGATCTATGCCAGAGCCACTCAAAAATAAAATCGATGTTTTTTCTTTGCTATTGTAATAGACTCACATAGCATCAAAGTCTGACTTTCCCTCTGAGAGAAAGGGTTAAGCAGATAATAAAAATTTATTGCCCTATTTTGCCTATTTATTCATGTTGTGAAGATAGCCGAGATTTGGGTTTTTCAGCAGATTGTACTTTTGGGGTATTCACTTCCAAATGCCAGCCAATACACAACCAGTGGAACAGCAGGTGCTAGGCAGTGGTGTTAGAGGTGGGGGAACATGGGGTTACATCTCTAAGCTATCTTATCTGGAAAATTGTTTCAGGTCACAAGTGGGAATTTATCTCTTGACATTACTTTCTTGTTAACTGGCTGCAGATCCACACTGCCATGGTTTGCATGGCTGTCACAGAGTTTGCTCAGGGGAGGCTTAGGACTGGAATAGCAAGGGCATTGCAGGTCAAGCATGCTGTGCATTGGCAGAAATACAAGACCCAGTTTTAAAATGAACTTCTATCACTGCCATGAAAATTACAGTGAGTCTCATTGGGAAAAATCTATTTTTCAAGTTTGCATTCTCACTTGCTACACCAAGGCATAAGTACATATGTAAACCCCAGCAACTTGATACAGCAATAAATAAATTTTTACTGTTTGAGCTGGTTAAAGGCTTTCTTAAAAAATAATGTTCCATTTGTTAATACTGTCTCACTTGAAAAGTTTTATTTAAAATACCTTCAGGTTCGTAGTGGTTTAGCAAATCTCTTGCCACTCAAAGAGGTGGTCCAAGGAGAAATGACTCTCCTAACATGGGGCAAAAATAACAACAGATCTACCCCAGACTGGGGATGGGTAAGGGGCTGCTGATGGCTGGGTTTGTGGGATTTCCATCGGGAGACTAAACATAGATTCTTGTTATGGGTTGGATTTGCACTCCAACAAACTGGAAATTTACCCCCTGGAGTAAATTTCCCACACTTACTCAGAATTTTGGAAGTTAAATGAAATTATATTTACAAAAGTGGACTAAATATAAAAGTATAAAAGGCAATAAATGTGTATAAGGTATATTTATGTATTATTTACAGTTCAAAACCAAGACAATACTGCCTTGTACAGCATTTCGTCTCTCTCTCTTCCCCCCACTCTGGACACAAAGCCCAGAGAGGCTGTGCACAGCCAGCCTGCTGTCTCTCCCCCCTATTCCTTCACCAGTCAAAAGGATAAGACAACCAGGCAGCAAACAAGGTCAGAGACAAGCAGCAAACAAGAAGCAACAGAGAGAGACAGAGCAAGCTTGTACTGCAAAATAAAAGACACTCAGCAAGCCAATGGTGTTAGGTAAACTTATTATTATTCCATGTCCAATCCACTAAATTGTTGATCCTTTAGAATCTAAAGAGATTAGAATTCTCTGCAATAACTTAGACTTATTTACAATTAAGACACTAGGCTAGGGCACTAGAATCATAGAATCATAGAATTATAGACTGTCAGGGCCTGGAAGTGACCTCAAAAGACCATCTGGTCCAGCACCCCTGCCAGAGCAGGATCACCTGGAGCAGATCATGCTGGAATGCATCCAGACAGTTCTTGAATATCTGCAGAGAGGGAGACTCCAGAACCTCCCTGGGCAGCCTGTGCCAGTGCTCTGTCACCCTCGCAGGAAAAAAAAATTCTTCCTCAGGTTCATGTGGAGCCTCCTATGCCTCGACTTCCATTCATTGCCCTTTGTCCTGTCACTGGGCATCACCGAGCAGAGCCTGGCTCCATCCTCCTGGCACTCACCCCTTATGTATTTACAAACATTAATGAGGTCACCCCTCAGGCTCCTCCTCTCCAAACTAAAGAGTCCCAGCTCCCTCAGGTTCTCCTCACAAGGAAGATGTTCAACTTCCTTAATCATCTTTGTGGCTCTGAGCTGGACTCTCTCAAGCAGCTCCCTGTGCTTCTTGAACTGGGGGACCCAGAACTGGGCACAATACTCCAGCAAGGCAGAGTAGAGGAGAAGGAGAACCTCCCTCAACCTACTAACCACAGCCCTTCTAATACACCCCAGAATGGCATTGGCCTTCCTGGCCACAAGAGCACACTGCTGGCTCATGGCCATCCTTCCATCCACCAGGACTCCCAAGTGCTTCTCCCCTTCACTGCTCTCCAGCAGGTCAGTCCCCAACCTATACTGATCCATGGGATTGTTCTTTCCCAGATCCACAACTCTACACTTGCCCCTGTTGAACTTCATTAGAGTTCTCCCTGCCCAACTCTCCAGCCTGTCTCTCTGAATGGTAGCACAACTCTCCAGTGTGGCAGCCACTCCACCCAGCTTGGTGTCCTCAGCAAACTTGCTGACAGTGCACTCTACCCCCCTATCAAAGTCATTAATTAATACATTGAATAATAGTGGTCCCAGTACTGACCTCTGAGGAACTCCACTAGTTATAGACCTCCAGCTAGACTCTGTCCCATTGACCACAACTCTCTGACTTCTTTCCTTTAACCACTTCCCAATCCACCTCAGTACTCAATCATCCAGACCACACCTCCTCAGCCCTAAACTGTAACAATTCCAGAATGCTAGAACCCTACAGAACAATGCAGGAACCAGATGGTTATTGGTTGTTGAGTTTTTTTGCTTGGTTTTTTTGGTGGTTTTGGTTTTGGTTTTTTGGTTTGTTTTTGAAGGTGAATACTGAATGTTCTTAGTTATACTCTAATTTCTAGAAACATAAGCAAATTCTGAATGTGAAATCCTGCTTTTCAAGAAGTATTGCTTATCATGTCAGCTTATCACAATTTATCACACCTAGCAGTCATCATAAAATAGTCTCTTACACTTTAGATTGTTAACTTCTGTCTTTTCAAACTGCCTGGGATGAAATGGCAGTATCCAGTTGAGTCTGTATGTGGCTGCAGGCAAGAAGGGATATGTGTGCCCACAGCAGGAGGATTAGAGGACTCACTCTCTTCACTGAAATATTAGAGTCATCTCATTTCACACATTTTAAAACCCATGTCTCACCTATTCTTTCTTTAGCTGAATTCCTCAGGATATGTGTACTTATCCAGGGGGAAGAGAAAACAGAAAGAGGACCTTGCTTTCACTTCAAGATGAATGTGGGGAAATGCTAAATAGTTGCACAATTTCTAAATGAAGCCATAACCCAGATATGAAAAACAAACAAACAAACAGCACCAATTAAAATCATTGCTATTTCCAAAACACGGAATCTCTGTGGGTTAACTTTGTGTCTTTTTAATCATTCCTGCTGCATGCCGAGGCACATGAAAACCATTTCTCTTTATTATATTTACAATTCACTCAGCAAACTTCCAATAAAAAGGAACACAGTGTAGAAAGAAAGTCCAATGCCCATAATTAACCACCCACAATGAACTTTGTATTGTCAGAAGTCCTTATGTTTCATTTTACAGAAGTTAATCTAGTTCCTTATCAAGATGCTCTGTTGATAAAGAAGTGAGTTTAATATTCTCCAAAGCTCTTGGAATGTAACTTTTACAACCAAGTTAAAGAAGTTATGAAGGCTCCAGGTGAGGCAGGAAAGATGTCAAGTTCCAAATGGTATGTATTTCACTAGGATATTAATTTCTTATCCCACATAATTTTACTTATACTGCCAAAATCAACTGCAGGGAATTGAGAAGTGAAATTAATCAGAGTAAGATGTATGGTGAAAGACTCAAAACAGTATAGGAGCTGACACTTTTAAATGTCACTCTTAAATGGAGAAATCCGGTTAGCACAGCCAATATTTGGACCTAAACTTCCAGAAGGAATCTGGATTTTGGCTTCCCAAAATTGCAAAATGCTGGAATGTGCACTTAACATAAGGCAAGACTCTTTCAAGCATAGTAGAAAATGATTTATTAGGAAATTTAGTTGTTTGAATATCCTGTGGAAGTGCCACATCTTGTGAGCAGTTATGGAAGAAGAAGTTGTCCAAATGACAAGTATTTTGTATTTACTGCAGATGACTTTCCTTTCCTTTTCCCTTGATAGATGATAGAGAAAGGTACAGCCATTGATATATTTAGGTCTGAGAAATACTGATTAAATGCTCATAACTCTACCTCTCTCAGCCTTGTAGTAAAGGCAATTAACTATGAAATAGCAGTCCCAGGTTTGATGGTTTTGAACATGACATGAAAGTGTATTTCTTACATCTCAGGATACTACAATCAGTATCTCTCTCAAAACTGTGGAACTAACTTTATAATCTAAACCAGAAAGAGCAGGGCTTTAAACCCTCTTCCCCACAGGCAACACAAGTGTGATAACTGCATAACTACTGATTATTAAATGGAGTAGAAGGAAAATGCTCTCCTATTCATTATAACACACTCTTCCTCCCAAACCCTATGCACTGCCAGTGGCTCCTGAAAAAGTAGGTCTTATTCCATTGTGGAACCCTGAAATGCCCTGCAGATCCAGAAATATTATTGCTAGAAATAATATTTCCTGACATTATTAGGAAATAGGAAGTGATTAGGAGGGGACAGAAACTTTTTGGGGAAAAAACAAACAAACAACTCCCCCCCAAAAAACCTATTTCATCAGAAAAATAAAATTATATTTTCAAATATTCATATATATATTCAAATATTCAAATTCAATTTATTCATTAATGACCTGGATGAGGGCATGGAGTGCACTGTCAGCAGGTTTGCTGAGGACACCAAGCTGGGTGGAGTGGCTACCACACTGGAGAGTTGTGCTACCATTCAGAGAGATTTAGACAGGCTGGAGAGTTGGGCAGGGAGAAATCTAATGAAGTTCAACAGGGGCAAGTGTAGAGTTGTGGACCTAGGAAAGAACAGTCCCATGGATCAGTATAGGTTGGGGACTGACCTGCTGGAGAGCAGTGAAGGGGAGAAGCACTTGGGAGTCCTGGTGGATGGAAGGATGGCCATGAGCCAGCAGTGTGCTCTTGTGGCCAGGAAGGCCAATGCCATTCTGGGGTGTATTAGAAGGGCTGTGGTTAGTAGGTTGAGGGATGTTCTCCTTCTCCTCTACTCTGCCTTGCTGGAGTATTGTGCCCAGTTCTGGGTCCCCCAGTTCAAGAAGCACAGGGAGCTGCTTGAGAGAGTCCAGCTCAGAGCCACAAAGATGATTAAGGAAGTTGAACATCTTCCTTGTGAGGAGAACCTGAGGGAGCTGGGACTCTTTAGTTTGGAGAGGAGGAGCCTGAGGGGTGACCTCATTAATGTTTATTAATGTAAATACATAAGGGGTGAGTGCCAGGAGGATGGAGCCAGGCTTTGCTCGGTGATGCCCAGTGACAGGTGCAGGAGGTTCCACATGAACCTGAGGAAGAATTTTTTCCCTGCGAGGGTGACAGAGCACTGGCACAGGCTGCCATGGGAGTTTCTGGAGTCTCCCTCTCTGGAGATATTCAAGAACCGTCTGGATGCATTCCAGTGTGATCTGTTCTAGGTGATGCTGCTCTGCCAGAGGGGCTGGACCAGATGATCTTTCAAGGTCACTTGCAGCCCCTGACATGCTATGATTCTGTGAAATAAAATAATTAAAATACAGCAAATAAACTGTTTCCATTTGAAATGTGGCACAGATACATGACTTCAAGCTACAAGGAAAATGCAGTGACCCACCTAACTGTGGACATGGCTTTCCCATTCTACCCAGCTGGAGCTCTGCTGTGCTCCTGGCTAGAGACAGAGATATGACAGCTTCTAGTAATGCAGATTGCAGATGACAAGGATGTGGAAGTGATGAAGATTTTTCAAATGGATTTGATATTTCCTGAATAAAATTCCATGGGAAGAGCCAGTTAAGAAATTTCTAGTGAGAAAGCATAAAATCCCGATTTTAGGATCTCTGCTGGACACTTCCTCTATTTTAGAGTAATGATTTCACTGTAGTTATAACAACTTTTATGTTCAAAGTTGAAGCAATAAACAAGCAATGAACATATATCTATACCATCTAACAGTATAAGAACAAACGAAAACCTAAAAGTACTTTCTCGTTCAAAACCAGGCCCAAGAAAATAAGCAAAGAGTGGCAGACTGATAGCACTCGGGGAGACTGAAGACAGACAAACTTTTAGTTTTAATTAAATCAAAACCAACACTCTATCAGTTCTACAAATATTTCTTGCCTTTTCCCCCAACTTTCTGCTCTTACAAGCCTGTAGAAAATTGTGTACAAGAAAAACAATAAAGGGAGAGAGAGAAAAAAGTCTAAGACTATGGTGTTGGATCAAGATGAAAATGGGTATGCATCATGTACCTCACTGCTCACAATAGTCACTCCATGGAGCAAAAGTTAAAGCAAAGAGGAACAACTGATTGCTCAGCTTATAGTCATCTACTGGAAACAATTGAGTATTATAATGTTGTTCAGCTGTTCGTGTCAAGAAAAATTATCACAAACATCTGCAATAAAATAAAAAGAAAATTTACAGGGATAAAGATTTACAAAATCTATTTTCACTCCTACTGTTTTAGTTAAAAGGGAGTCGCTTGTGAAATACCTAGATGTTTTGCTTTTGAACTCTAGCAGAACTAAGATTTGGCTCTAATTTCCTGCATGTTCTTTTTTATTTGTTGCTGTTGTATTAATTTTGATTTGTATCTATCATACTCTGTTTCATTTGATGGCAAATCTAAGATTCTCTGTAAGCAAAGGATAGGTAAGTCCTTGAGACTTTTAATTTCAACCTATGGTCATTATATAAATGGACTAGAGGCCAGAAATGTCTTATCCTGCCCCACAGTCTAAGCAAATCTCCTATGAATTGAGACAGATTTAATCACGGCACAGTTTCACAGAAGCCTGAGCCTACGAGCACAGAGTGGACATGAAGTGTTGTCAAGGTCCATTTGACAATGCCAAGGGCAAGACTGGAGATCAAAGGCAAGAGTCAAAACTCCTAATCTCTGTATGAAAGGCTCATGATGTCCAGGCTTGATGGCAGACTCTGATCAGACTATTATTCGTTATTACTTCTGCTATTTCCACTCACAGAAGAAAAATGAGCCTTGCCTGTGAATGCTTTAACAGGAAAGACAGAGATTCTCAAGAAAATCCTATAGCCAAGGGATGAAAGAACACTCCCACCCCCCAAATTCTAATTTATATGAACACAGAGTGTTTAAATGAGAGTAAAAGTTAAGTCTCTTGTGAATACAAAATTCCATCAAATTTCTTTTTTTTTGCTCTGACAACTGCAATGAAAAAAATATTCCTTGTTGATTCAAGTGGATTCACTTAACAGTTGAGTTTGGGAATAGAAAAATCAGGGTTGCCTTCAGCATCAACTAGTAGCAACCTATAGGTATCAGTCTGCTGAGCTATTTTTGTGTATGTCAGTGTGGTTCATTAGCAGGCACACATTTATTTAGGGACAAGGAAGACAAAAGAACTCACTTCAAGAGAAGGAGGAGAAAGAGAGTCATCTCCTCTCCTTGTCTCTCCTATCATTCCCATTAAAAAAAAAAAAAGGAAGGATAGACATGTACTTACTCTTTATATTCCTCACTCCTGAGAGTCAAAAAAATCCCTTGGAATAAGAGAATGAATCATAGAATCACAAAACATTAGAGGCTGGTAGGGACCTCCAGAGATCATCAAGTCCAACCTGCCTGCCAAGGCAGGATCCCCTAGGGGGGATCACACAGGAATGCATCCAGGTGGGTTTCGAAAATGTCCAGGGAAGGAACCTCCACAGCCTCACTGTGGAACCTGCTCCAGGTCTCTGTCACCCTCACTGTAAAGAAGTTTCTCTTCGTGTTGAGGTGAAATATATGTATGTATATATGAATGTATACGTATATATGAATACATATATATGTATGCATATGTATGTATACATATATATGAATAAATGTATGTAGTCTACTCTTCTTTCCTCTGAATCAAATAATCTTAATCTGTGGTTGACTGACACAAACACAGGGTTTGGGGCCCCTCAGTTTGCTTTTAAATAGAAATCGATTAACCCAAATTCAACATAAATTCTGCAAGCTAAACCACAATAATATTACCCAGACACAAGTGGGGTTTCTTTTTGTTTTGGTGGTTTGTTGGGTCATTTTGTTTGTTTTGTTTGTTTGTTTTGTTTTGGGTTTTTTTGGGGGGGAGTTGTGGGGTTTTCTTGTGATTTTTTTTTTTGTTTGCTTGGGTTTTGGGATTTGGTTTTGTTTGTTTGCAGGGAAATGTAAGATAAAATAAACTTCAACATTGTCATTCTCATCTGTTGTATAAAACCTTTGGCATTGAAAGGCCAAGGTTGGTAGGCATAGGCTAGACAAAGGCAGCTGCTTTTTTCAGAAAACTGTTCCCTAGAGAGCCTGCATGTGTGATTTTTTTGCCAGCTTCTGGTGGCGGGGGGAGGCGGGGTGGAAAAAAAAAATTGAGACTGATCCAAATGACCTTTCACTATTACTAGAAAGTTCTCTGAAGGCATTCTTTACATGGTATTTAACTGAGAAAAGGAAAAGTAATGTTTTATTGTACACCAACTACACTACAATGATGTCTCTGACACATCTCGTGTCTTTTCATAATTGCAACATTGATGCATTTGTTTTGTCCTGAGCATATGAGTAAAATTACATGTTCCTTAAATTATTTCATTCTCTATATCTGAATCTTTTCAATAGTCCCATATTATGCAACCTTAAAATATGAAATGGCAGAACTATTTTTGAAGTTACAGTTGAATGTGAATCATTGTATTCCAATACAACACACAGATCTCATAACGTAGACTCTGATTCTGTTTCCCGTGAGGCCAGAGGGAATTTTGTCATCTGAGTTCAGTGGAGTGGTAGAGAACCACTCTGTTTCACTGGGAATACTTCAGTCTAGATTTCCTAACTTATTTTCTTATATAACCCATGGGGATTTGACTTTTTCCTTTCACGTGACCAACATTTACTGTAATTAGCACGAAACTGTCTTAACTTTTACTTTATTAGAATAATACTTTTAGTTTATTAGAATCATAGAATAGTTTGGGTTGGAAAGGACCTCTAAAAGTCATCTAGTCCAACTGCCCTGCAGTGAGCAGCGACATCCTCCACTAGGTCAGGTTTCTCAGACCCTTGTCCAGCCTCACCTTGAACATCTCCATGGGTGGGGGCTCAACTACCTCCCTGGGCAACCTGTTCCAGAGTTCCACTGCCCTCATGGTAAAGAACTTGTTCCTAACATCCACTCTAAATCTAGTCTTCTCTAGTTTGAAACCTTTGTCCCATCACAACAGGCCTTTGCAAAGAGTCTCTCTCCAGCCTTCTTGCAGGCCCCGTTTTTAGGTACTGGAAGGTTGCTATTAGGTCTCTTCTCCAGGCTGAACAACCCCAGCTCCCTCAGCCTGTCTTTGTTGCAGAGATGCTTCAACCCCTTGATCATTTTCATGGCCCTTCTCTGGACCTGTTCCATCAGGTCCTTGTCCTTCCGGTTCTGAGGGCTCCAGAGCTGGATGCAGTACTCCATCTATGAAAGGAAGAGGTGGGATGAGAATCGTCAAAGAAACCTGTTGGAGCTGAGAAGGGGGATTCCCTGTAGTCATTCAGTCCAAATTTCCCATGCTTCCAAGGGCAGTATATCCATAACTACTCCTCTTCCTGCCCTTCCATCTTTCCTTTACAAATTCTGAACGTGACATGAGCATCCTTACCATGGTCCCTTGTTTCTGAACCAATGAAATTCCATTTCCTAAGCTGCTATGTGATTAGTTAGAAAACCTACTGCTGCTGCCAAAATGATGTTTTATCGCCTTTGCTTTAATGTTAGACCAGCATTTATTCCTGCCTTGATTTTTATTTTTCATTTCATAATTTACAAAGTTTCTAGCAAAATGATGCTGAGAAAAAAGTATGTCTGGAGCTTTCAAGACAGAACTGAAAGCTTGACTCTTAGTCTCTTAGTCTATAGTTGAAACCTGGTAATCAGGTGACAAATACCCTTTGACAGATGCATATGAACGCACCAGATCAGATTATAAATTAGTCTCACAAAGGGATTTTGTATGGTTATGTCTGAGCCGTTCAGGCTGCCCAAAGAGACCTGACAGAAATAGTTTATATTAGCTAAGTATTAAGAATAAACCTTGTGATACAACTGGATTTCACTTTCACTAACTGATAATCTCTTCTTAAAAGAGGTAGTTTAAAATACCTTAGAAGGTGTGGATTTCGATTACAAACAAAAGACTGTCTGCATGTGTTTATCGTGAGTCCTGTTTTACTGTTTAGGGTATGTTTTTGTTATGTTTTTTGTTGTTGTTGTTGTTTATTTTTCATATGGCAACTGATCACCAGCTGTAGAAGCAGGCTATCTCCCATACATAGAATCATAGAATCATAGAATGTCAGGGGCTGGAAGAGACATTGAAAGATCATCTAGTCCAACCCTCCTGAGCAGGATTACCTATACCAAGACGAAGCCTCTCCTTTCTCCAGGATATAATCTCAATTATTTTTTTCTAGGTTGAGCAACCATGTTCTGCTGTTGGGTATCCCTCCTCGGGCTATGAAGATTATCAAGAATATAAAAACATTTCTTCGTTTACTTTTAACACATTGGTGTAGATTAACCATCAAGATACCGACTGAGACGTTTTTGTTCTGTATCTTCCAAATATTCAAGACCAGCCTGGATGGGTTCTTGAGTGATCTGGTATAGGTGATCCTGCTCTGGCAGGAGGGTTGGACTGGATGAGCATTCAAGATCCCTTCCAGCCCCTAACCTTCTGTGATTCTCTGAAATACAGTTCTGCAGAGTACAAATTTTGTTATTCATTCTCCTAAGACGACTAAAACGTCAGGTATGGTAAGCCTTCCTGTGTGACCCTGCAAGATAAATACTTCACAAGAGCTCAGAAGAACAAATGAGAAAGCTTAAACCGTGATCTCTCAGAGGAATGTCCACACTGCAGATGAAGAATTATTGATATGAACTTAAGAAAACACTTTTAAAAATCTGATAAATAATTACTTTTTTTTTTTTTTTTTTAAATTTTCCCTGTGGACAGACTGTCAGAGAATCATTACTCATTGTATTGCACAGGAAATAAAGGAAAATACATGAGGAGAGACCACTACGACAGAAATACTCAGTTCAGAATACTCTGAAGGGAACAAACAGCCCAGAAAGTAAATTGCAGCCTGGGCTGCATCAAAAGCACCATTGCCAGCAGATCCAGAGAGGTGATTCTGCCACTTTGCTCCGGTGAGACCTCACCTGGAGTACTGCATCCAGATCTGGAGCCCTCAGTACAGGAAGAACATGGACCTGATGGAACAGGTCCAGAGGAGGGCCATGAAAATGATCAGGGGGTTGGAGCAGCCCTGCTATGAGAACAGGCTGGAGGAGCTGGAGTTGTTCAGCCTGGTGAAGAAAAGGCTCCAGGGAGACCTAAGAGCAGCCTGACAGTACCTGAAGGGGGCTGCCAGAACGCTGCAGAGGGACTGTTTGAAAATGCCAGTAGGGATAGGGCAAGGGGCAATGGGTTTATTCATAGATTCATAGAATACCAGGTTGGAAGGGACCTCGAGGATCATCCAGTCCAACCTTTCAGGGTAAGAATATAGTTTAAAAGAGATGGCTCAGTACCCTGTCAAGCTGGGCCTTGAAATTGTCTAATGTAAGGGAATCCACCACCTCCCTTGGGAGTTTATTGAGAAGAGCAGATTTAGATTGGATGTTACAAACAAATTATTTACCATGAGAGTGGTGGAACACTGGAACAGGTTGTCCAGGGAGGTAGTTGAGGTCCCATGCCTGGAGATATTCAAGGCCAGGCTGGACACGGCTCTGAGCAACCTGATCTAGTGATCACTGCAGGGGTTTGGACTATATGACTTTTGGAGGTCCCTTCCAACCCAAACCATTTTGTGATTCTGTCTTCTTCTTATGACCCCAAATGATGGAAAAACAACTGTCTTTGGATTGCAGATGGCCCGTAAAAAGAGAGAATTTCTCTAAACATATGTGGCAGCATAATTCACAGCCTATGCTGTCAATGCATACTCACTCCATCATATTGTTTAAAGATGCACACATTTTTGACATTAAATGACAGTATTACTAGTTAAAAATAGTGGCATTGCATACCTACTGAGTCAAAACCATAGACAGAAACAGCGAATTTGGGGAAGCCATCTCTAAATCAAGAGCTCTGTAATTTCCAATGCAAAGTGCTAGACAGACCTCGTTTTATACAACTGCAGCATCAGCTGAGGTATTTCAGTCTAACCTTGACTAAAACTGCTTAGATGATTGCTCCAAGTGCGGCTTACCTCTGGTTGAGTCTAGCTGGCCAAGGCACTGCTGGCACTGCACCCATGCTGCAGCTGAGTGCAGTGTGGGTGGGATATTAATTCTGCTTCTCAGGAGATTTTCAGTATATGATAGGGTTTATTTCCCCAGTAGCGGCTAAAGAGCTTGGAATGACAAGAAAGAATAATTGAAGGGGTTTTTTTATTCCACAGATGATGACTGAAAGATCAGGGAATTAGGAAGGCAGCTCAGTAATGAGAAACTTGCTGTCGTCGTTGCTTAGTTGGGGAGCATCACCCTTGACACACCCAGCTGCACAGTGCCCTGGAGCATTCATACCAAAGATATCTCATGGACTACTGAATTATCTGCCAGGTGGAAGGTGTCGCTTGATTCACTTCTAGGTTGTGTGGGGTCTGTGAGCCAGGTACTGATCTAACTTCTTGATTGCTGAGCCACGAGGTAGATATAGTTAGCATACGGCTTCCGTTGTGCTTCTCTCCTAGCAAATGAGATCCCAAGTGTCTGAAAGGTCCTGCTGCCAACAGTGATTTCCTCGGGGTAGGAAGATCATGTCTGGCATAGCAATACATCTGCCTCTAGAGAACTTCACAGAGTTTCTTCTGTTTCCTTCTCTAATGTATATGTGCTGTTCAGGCTACTAATTGCATTGTAGGACAACCACTGAAACTGAGGGAAACAGTGCTTCATTGAAGCAGCCTAACTGGGGCAGTACTCCAGATATAGTCTTAAATCTATCATTCTGTGCCTACATAATAGATTTAAATGTAGTGATGTATGGAGTGGACACAAGAGCTATACTCTAACAGCAAAATACCCTGTGCCTTTTCTGCTATAATTATAACAATTCCTCAAATGGCATAAACTGTGCAACTGAAAAGTTGTATAAATCATGGCTGGTCAAGAATCTATTCTAAGTTTTTTATATAAAAGATGTCCCCTCCCTGAAAAAACAAAAACAAAACCAAACTTATGACAACTAACTTTTCTTCCCTACCACAGCTTGTCATAATCATAGCTGGAGACAATACAAACCATTTGCATCTTGTTTCTGAATAGAGGAAGAAAGAGTTTGGTAAAATGGGCATTGTTGATGGATTGTCAGCATAATAGGGATTTTTTTCTGTCCTTGAAAGTTGTACATTCTTGTTCGTGAGAGCGCCAGAAAAATATTATCTTTTAAGTTTGCAATGAGAAGATTAGGTTGTCTCCTGCACTCAGTTCTTTCAGTGCTTGGGTGGATTTAATATTTTTTTAAGAGAAAGTGTGATGAGATTTATCTGAAGCCCTGTGGAGAAGGACCTGGGAGTCCTGGTGGACAAGAAGATATCCGTGCGACGGCAATGTGCCCTTGTGGCCAAGAGAGCCAATGGCATCCTGGGGTGCAGCAAGAAAAGTGTGCCCAGCAGAGCTAGGGAGATTCTTCTCTCCTTCTACTCTGCCCTGGGGAGACCACACCTGGAATACTGTGCCAAATTTAGGGCTCCCCAGTTCAGGAGAGACAGGGACCTGCTGGAGAGAGTTCAGTAGAGAGCCATAAGGGTAACTGGAGGACTTGAGCATCTCCCCTACGGAGAGAGACTGAGCGCCCTGGGGCTGTTTAGTCTGGAGAAGAGAACGCTGAGAGGAGATCTGATCAATGTATACAAATATCTGAGGGCTGGAGGTCAAGAGGGAGGGGACAAACTCTTCTCAGTTGTGCCCTGAGATAGGACAAGAGGCAATGGATGTAAACTATAGCACGGAAAGTTCCAGCTCAACACGAGGAAGAACTTCTTTACTGTAAAAGTCACAGAGCCCCGGAACAGGCTGCCCAGAGAGGTTGTGGAGTCTCCTTCTCTGGAGCCTTTCAAGACCTATCTGGATGTGTTCCTGTGTGACCTGCCCTAGATTCTATGGTTTAAGCTAGATTCTATGGCCCTGTCCTGGTTGGGGGGGGGGGGGGTGGGCTTGATGATCTATGGACGACCCTTCCAACCCCTAACATCCTGTGATCCTGTGATCTGTAAGAATTTATTTTTTAAAGCTATTTACAAATTAAAAAAACCCCTCAACTTCTTGCTGTCTTGACCTCAAGGAATCCAACAGTGGAATAAGATATCTACAGAATGCTGAACTGGTTCTAAAGTAGTATATTTTTCTGTGCTATAAGTACAAGTCCAGCTGCAACTTGTCAAGAGCTGTAGACACATTAAGATACTGAAAATTATATCCAATTAGAAATGCATCACAGCACAACTATTTAATTATTTGGCAGGCAAGCTTTTCTGAACAGGTAACTTCATGTAGCAATAGTGTATTGTAATTAATCTCAATTATCTTTTGTACCTTTAATCCACATGACAGGCCAAATATCTGTGTAAATGTTTTAGAGAAATCATTTAGTAGGCATCTTCTGTGGAGAGTGGCACATGAATATTACATTGTGTTTGGGTCATTTCCTGGAAGGAAAGAGTAATAAAGGCAGAGAAAAATGCAGCTGCAGTAACAAATGCTGGCACTGAACAACTGTTCTCACTGCAGACTCAATAATTAAACAGTTCAACAAGTCCAGGATTATGAGGAAGAATTTAGACAGGTTAAGTTAAACCAAATTCTGAAATCACTGCACTGCCTGTTTTGACCTGCCTGTAGCATGCCACACTGCCTGTTGCTGTTCCCCACTATTTTGGAAAATGGACTTTGTGGAGCACTGCTGCATGCCAAGACAGCCCAGCACTTACTAGTTTCCATATGTGATCAGGCTAGAAAAACTAATTCCTGTTACCTTGATTTATACTTCTGAACCAAAACACAAAAGAGTAGGATTCAAAAACTCTGGAAAAAATGGTACTGAGGAAAACAATGGCAAAGTGAAATGCAATAGATGTATATATTGAAGCACAACTGATACCTTTGCTGGACAGCTCAGCCAACTGTGCCTGCATGTGCCANAACTGGATGAAGTACTCTAGGTGGGGATTCACCAGTGCAGAGTAGAGGGGGAGGATCACTTCTTTTGACCTGCTAGCCACGCTTCTCTTAATGCAACCCAGGATCTGGTGGGCTCTTTGGACTGCAAGTGCTCACTGGTGGCTCATACTGAGCTTCTCATCCACCAGCACCCCTAAGTCCCTCCTCAAGGCTGGTCTCAATCCAGTCACTGCCCAGCCTATATTGGTGCTTGGGATTGCCTCGACCCAGATGCAGGGCTTTGCACTTAGTCTAGTTGAATTTTCCTGTAGATAGGAGCACAGTTTGCTCTCACAACTGCTTCATAATATAAATACTATCCCTCCTACTACAAAGCAGGAATGGAAAAATGAAAACAAACCCCAAAAGATGAAACAAAAAACTGTCAGCAGACCTTTTCTAAACTAAAATTAAATCAAATGCCTGTGGTGCTCTCTGTAATGCCAGGTTTACTGAGGAGGGCTCATCTGTGTCAAGCATTCATTGCAAATCTTGGTTCACCTGCAGGAAAAGTTCCTTTGTGATTCTTGTCATCTTTCTGCAAGAAATGTCTGGATGAGATTTCATGAATCTGTGTTCAAAGGATCTCTTGAAAAACTAATTAGATTTTCTGGATTCTTCACCACAAACCCTATTGAAGTGCATGTGAAGTAATTCCAAGCTGCTAAGAAAATGCAGGTGACCCTTAAGTGTGCAGAGAGAAAACAGACAAGCTTGGTGGCTTCTAAACTGGGAGGGTAGGGGTGGGGGGTGGCTGACAACTCAAACTGTGCTGCCATCCAACGAGATCTGGACAGGCTGAGCTGAACAAAGACAAACATCATGAAGTTTATAAGGACAGGTGCAGGGTCCTGCATCTGGGGAAGAATAACAACAGGCACCAGTACAGGCTGGGGGCTGCCCTGATAGAAAGGAGCTCCACAGAAAAAGACCTTGGAGTGCTGGTGGGCAGCAAGTTCTGCATGGGCCAGCAATGTGCCCTTGTGGCCAAGAGAGCCAATGGCATCCTGAGGTGCATCAAGAAAAGTNTGGAGAAAGACCCTGGAGTGCTGGTGGGCAGCAAGTTCTGCATGGGCCAGCAATGTGCCCTTGTGGCCAAGAGAGCCAATGGCATCCTGAGGTGCATCAAGAAAAGTGTGTCCAGCAGGGCTAAGGAGGTTCTTCTCCCCCTCTACTCTGCCCCGGGGAGACCACACCTGGAATACTGTGTCCAGTTTTGGGCTCCTCAGTTCAGAGAGACAGGGAATTGCTGGAGAGCCATGAGGATGACTGGGGGACTTGAACATCTGCCCTGGGCTGAGAGCCCTGGACCTGTATAGTCTGGAGAAGACTGAGAGGAAATCTGATCAATGTCTATAAATATCTGAGGGGTGGATGTGAAGTGGATGGAACCAATCTCTTTTTGGTGGTAAGCAGCAATAAGACAAGGAGCAATGGATACAAACTTGAACATAGAAGGTTTCACCTCAACCTGAGGAGAAACTTCTTTACAGTGAGGGTGACAGAGCCCTGGAACAGGCTGCCCAGAGAGGTTGTGGAGTCTCCTTCTCTGGAGACTTTCAAAACCTGCCTGGATGCACCCCTGTGAGGACTACCCTAAGGGATCCTGCCTTGTCAGGAGGTTGGACTTGATGATCTCTGGAGGTCCCTTCCAACGTCTAAAGTTCTGTGATTCTATGATATACCTGCATGAATGAAGCCCTGGGAGCAGTGGGTGACCTATAAGCAGAACTAATTAAGAGAAAATTCTTCCATATTCCTTGCCAGGCCACTCCACTCCACAGCTTGTAAATGGCCTCCATGCAGATATTTCAAACCTTTTTTTTTTTTCTTTCTACAAACTGCCAAAGGGCCCCCAGAGAACTCATTGAGGGCTAATGTACAATTCTACATGAGTCACAGAGACGTAACAAAGGAATAAACATTTCATGGATGAATGATGGCAATGTTTATTCTGTTCTCATTCAAAGTACTCAGACACGCTTTTCTGTTACGTAAAATGAAATTAAAGTGGAATTCACATATGAGTATTGACAATTGTTAGCATACAGATAAGAGTGTAAGGTAATTAAAATCCTATGGGTAAAACTGGGATTATGATTTCCTGTGTCTTCGTCAGGCAAAGACACTCTTCAATTCGAACCAAATGTTGTTTCGGTAGGTAAGCAGCTTTGTCCTGGAAGAACTGCAGGAAACCTGTGATACAGAATCACAGAATCACAGAATTAACCAGGTTGCAAAAGACTTTAGAGATCATCAGGTCCAACCTATCACCTAACACCTTCTAATTAACTAAACCATGGCACTAAGTGCCTCATCCAGTGCCTTCTCTTAAACACCTCCAAGGATGGTGACTCCATTCCAATGCCAATCACTCTTTCCATGAAGAACTTTTTCCTAACATCCAGCCTAAACCTGCCCTGGCACAGCTTGAGACTGTCTCCTCTTGTTCTGTCCCTGGGTGCCTGGAAGAAGAGACCAACCCCAGCTGGCTACAACCTCCCTTCAGGTGGTTGTAGAGGGCAATGAGGTCTGCCCTGAGCCTCCTCTTCTCCAGGCTGCACACCCCCAGCTCCCTCAACCACTTCTCACAGGGCTGTGCTCCAGGGCCCTCACCAGCCTTGGTGCCCCTCTCTGTACACATTCAAGCACCTCAACATCTTTCTTAAACTGAGAGGGCCAGAACCAGACACAGTACTCAAGGTGTGGGCTAACCAGTGCTGAGTACAGGGGCAGAAGGACTTCCTTGGTGCTGCTAGCCACACTATTCCTGACACAGGCCAGGATGCCATTGGCCTTCTTGGCCACCTGGGCACACTGTTGGCTCATGTTGAGCTGTCAACCAGTACTCCTAGGACCCTTTCTGCCTGGCTGCTCTCCAGCCACTCTATCCCCAGCCTGCTGCATGGGGTTTTGTGGCCAAAGTGCAGAACCTTGCACTTGGATATGTTCAAACTCCTGGCATTGGACTGTGCCCATCTATCCAGCCTGTCCAGGTCCCACAGACCACAAACAAACCATTTGTATGAACTTACATACTGGTAAAGCCTGTGAGAACTGGAGTAAGGTGAGGAACAGAAAGGTCGTTTTCCTAACAGACCGACAAATTAAAAGTCTAAGGGATCATGCTGAGACAGCTAAAATGATCAGGGAAAGATTCTAATCGCATCCCTGTTCAGCCTCTGTACAGTTAGGATTATTTCATCCCTTGAAAATAAACATTCTCATATAAATTTTTGAAGATTAAATTATAGCCTATTTTCCCCTCCAAAGATACCAATTTCATATTTTCATCTGCATGCTTTTTTGTTCTCAATTGTTTTAAGTATTTTGTATCTTATATTTGTAAAGGGTGGATGTCATTCTTGGCCTCTTTTTGGCATGGCAGCCATACAAAAAAGCCTATACAAATCCTGCACATCTTAATTCTTTTTTTGATGATAGAAGGTGCCTTAAAGCCATGTTGTACAGGAGACTGAAGTTAGGATTCTGGAAGAGAAATTAAGGAAACTGGAGCCAAAATATAATTAATATGTGTAATTTTCCCTCACTCATATGTCAGCATAGAATGATGTTGCCCAGGGCAAATGTCGGAAGAAGTCTCCAATTAATGCACTGATCCCTGTGGGCTATTAACAATGCTGCTGTAGAACTGTTGCACAGCAATCCTAAGATGATTCTGAGGTCTTTGAGGGATCAGAATGAGTTGAAAACACCTGCTAATGAACAGCATTTGTGTTTGTGGTGAAGTGACCCATGCAGCTACCTGGAAAAATAATTTATTGCAACAGTTCTCATCAATGAATAGTTAAATGAATATAGACAGCCAGGGCAGGGAATTATCTCACCCATTGTAGTCATTCATGAGTCATCCATAACCCCCTATTGATGGAGAGAAACTGGGGCACCTCAGGAGCAGCTGACCTTGTCCTGAGTTCAAAGTACTTGCACCTCAGAATTGCCTAAGGTCCTGAGGTCTCCAAGCTAAAGAGCCCCAGCTCCCTCAGGCTTTCTTCATAAGAGAGATGTTCCATTCCCCTCAATCATCTTTATGGCTCTGTGCTGGACTTTCTCAAGCAGTTCCCTGAGGTCCTTGAATTGAGGGGCCCAGAGCTGCACACTACTCCAGATGCAGCCTCAGCAGGGCAGAGTAGAGGGGCAGGAGAACCTCTCTTGACCTACTAACCACAGCCCTTCTGATACACCCCAAGATGGCATTGGCCTTCTTCACCACAAGAGCATATTGCTTGCTCAGTATAAATAGTGGAACATAATATTTATGTCAATGTTTAGTTAAATATGTTTAAAACACAAGCAAGCATAATATATATTTTAGGTATATATATTTTTTTCTGTGTTTCAGTCCAAACAGTTACAGAGTGTTTATATTCCCATACATAGAATTGTTTTCATTATAAAAATTATAAGAGCAACAAATATTGGAAAATCATAAACAAATACTCAACAAAATAATTTTCAAAAAAATCAATGCTTTTACAATAATCAAATACCAGGTACATCCCTACAACAAAAACAAAACCAAAAAAAACAACTCATAGGGTTTGTAGATTGCTTATTAATAAAAAAAGCAGGAATAGCCTTTAAAAGGATCTATCCAGCTATCAGCTATCTGCACCGTGGTGATCTCTGTAGTTGTTGTGGGATTAAATGTGGAAAAAAAGGCACATGTGACAGATAGGAAGTAAATAAATCATGTGTGCCTAAGCTCGTCTTTGCCAAAAGAATGGTTGCTTCACACAGTGCTTGCCAGAGAAGGCTTATTTTTCTCATGACACCTCAAGATGCAAAGCTATTAAAAGAAAATAATACAGATGGATTGAATTTTTCAAGGGGATCTGATTTTCGCTGAGTAATTGCTCATCAGTTTTTAATAACCAGAAACATTTGTGATAAACTGTTAAAAATGCTAAAATTGCAGAGCCTCAGTGACTTCTTGAACGTGAGGCTGCCACAAGAATCATTAAAAAAAATCTGGCAATTACTACCTTCATCTGAAAAATGTTTCCTGACTGGGGAGGAGATTAAAGTTTCCTCACAGGTTCAGTTGTACTTGAATATATTTTCAGAGACCACCATGTGCACTATGTGTGTGGTTCACTGAACACCTTTCTTAGGTTGCAGGCTAGAGTAAAGTGAAAGGTAGCAGGATAAAATGATGCTTCCAGTCAGCAACTAATTCAGGTAATCACTGTATGAAAATCACTGCCACCATCTAAGTTATCGTGCAGAAATAGCAGCTTGCAGACAGGCAGAATGGAGTTAGCTGAGTCTGAACGAACATGAGCCAGCAATGTGCCCAGCTGGCACGGAAGGCTAATGGCATCCTGGCCTGCATCCGGAATAGTGCGACCAGCAGGACTAGGGATGTCTTCTGCCCTTCACTGGCACTGGTGAGGCCTCAGCTCAAGCACCGTTTGCAGCTCTGAGCCCCTCACTGCAAGAAGGACATTGAGGTGCTGGAGTGGGTCCAGAGGAAAGCGACAAGACCTGGGAGTGGGCTGGAGGGAAAGTCTTAGAAAGAGAGGCTAAGGGAGCTGGGGATGTTCAGACTTGAGAAGAGGACACTTAGAGGGAACCTTATCACTCTCTACAACTACCTGAAGGGAAGCTGTACTCAGGTGGGGGTGAGGCTTTTCTCCCAGGCAACTTGTGACAGGACAAGAGGGCATGGTCTGAAGCTGCATCAGGGGAGATTTAGGTTGGATATTAGGAAGCACTTCCTGATGGAAAGGGTGATTGGGCACTGGAATGGACTGCCCAGGGAGGTGGTGGAGTCACCATCCCTGGAGTTCTTTAAGAAAAGATTGTATATGGCACTTGGTGACATGGTTTAACTGATGTCATGGTGTTAGGTCATAGGCTGGGATTGATGATCTCAGAGGTCTTTTCCAGCCTCAATAATTCTGTGATTTTGTGAGTATCAGAACTGAAAGAAACAATGGCAAACCCTGAGATCTGTGACCTATATTATGGGCAGAATGAAAGCAATCATTAAAAGGACTGTAATTGAAATATCAAAGTCTCCAAGTCACAGAGACACTGACTTTCTATGTTTTTCAGTTTGTAACAATCAACCTTAATGTTAACTCTATGTCTGCAGTACCTATCAGGACCAAATGCATTGTTGGAATGCCCAGGCTGTGCCCAAGATGCTGTGCTGGAACTTGCTCTCAACAATGAGGAGTAACCTCTCTCCAATAGCAGCCAAAAGTGGACATGTAGGGGAGGGTGAAAGGACTCAGGAAACATATGCATCCCCAAAAGAGTGTGGAAGTCCCAGCCATCCTCACAGCTTCTGGAGAAGGGGAGGCTATGGGGAGATCTCATTGTTTACTGTTACTCCCTGAAAGGAGGCTGGAGTGAGGCTGGTGTTGATCTCTTTTCCTAAGTAACCAGCAACAAGGACGAGAGGAAATGGGCTTAAGTTGTGCCAGGGGAGGTTTAGATTGGACATTAGGAAAAATTTCTTTACTTAGAGAATGGTGAGCCATTGGAACAGGCTGCCCAGGGAGGTGGTAGAATTGCAATCCTTGGAGGTGCTCAAGAAACATGTAGACATGGTGCTTCAGGATATGGTTTAGTGGTCGTGGTAGTTGGGTTATGGTTGGACTCAATGATTTTAAAGGTCTTTTCGAGCTTTGGGCTTAACCTGCCTATACAAACTCCTGTCTGTTCCCAACCAGCTGCTGGGGCTGCTCAGATGCTTCTGAAGTAATGAACCACAGTAGTTTACAGCCTCTCATATGAAAGTGAACCACCATCAATTTCATTTTTTTGCAGTGTGTCAAATTGTGTTTTGTGGCACTTGAAAAACAGTTGCCTGAGCAGCTTGATGCACTCTGGCCCACTGACTCCTGCAATGCACCCATACCCAGAGTTAACTGACAATGTGATGAGGGTTGCACAAGTCCCAGTATGGAACTGCTTGGCTTTTTTAGGCAGTGGTGGCAAGTAGATGATAGAATCATGGAATCATAGAGTGGTCTGGGTTGGAAGAGACCTCCAAAGGTCATCTAGTCCAACCCGCTTCTGCAGTCAGCAGGGACATCCTCAACTAGATCAGGTTGCCCAGATACGTGATGACTGCATAACACCACTGATTTGCTACATCATTTCTGATTAAATATTTAGTTGTTGATAATGCTTGGTAACCGTGGTAGCTCAGTTTTCTGTGACAGGCATAAGAATTAATATTTTATCAGCTATAAGCTGAAAAGAGACTGAAATATTGCTGCCAGTTACAGCTATTAACTTTCCTTCACAATGTGGTATTGTTGGTTTTGGCTTTAGTACACATTGCAGTGAAAGGGACATCATTTGCTGCATGCAATGGTACCATATATATTTTAGAGTATGATTACTAGCAGGAATAGAGTCCATTAAGGTTTTAGAAAACAATTCAACAGTAAATAAAATTCCACAATCCTTTGACTTGAAAGCAAATGTGAAATATTTAAAACAACCAACCAGGATTCCGTTTTCGTACAGTTTGGTGTTGTTCAAAGTAGAATGTTTTATAGACAGGATCACAGAATTTTAAGGGTTGGAAGGGACCTCTATAGATCATCAAGTTCAACCCCTCTGCCAGAGCGGGACCATAGAATCGAGCACAGGCCACACAGGAACACATCCAGACAGGGGTTGAAACTCTTCAGAGAAGGACACTCCGCAACCTCTCTGGGCAGCCTGTTCCAGTGCTCTGTGACTTTTACAGTAAAGTTCTTCCTCATGTTGAGCTGGAACTTCCTGTGCTGTAGTTTACATCCATTGCTCCTTGTCCTATCCCAGGGCACAACTGAGAAGAGTTTGTACCCTCTCTCTTGACTCCCATCCCTCAGATATTTATATATATTGATCAGATCTCTCAGCGTTCTCTTCTCCAGACTGAACAGCCCCAAGGCTCTCAGTCATTCTTTGTAGGGGAGATGCTCAGGTCCTCCAGTTACCCTTATGGCTCTGTACTGAACTCCAGTGCTCCAGTCCCTTCATCATCTTTGCAGCCCTCCCTTGGACTCTCTCCAGCAGATCCCTGTCCTCCTGAACTGGGGGAGCCCAGAACTGAATGCAATATTCCAGGTGAGGTCTCATCAGGGCAGAGTAGAGGGGGAGGTGAACCTCCCTTGATCTGCTGGACACACTCCTCTTAGTGCCCCCCAGGATCCCATTGGCCTTCTTGGCCACCAGGGCACATTGATGTCCCAAGGATAGCTTCTTGTCCACCAGCACTCCCAGCTCCTTCTCCACAGGGCTGCTTTCCAGTTGGTCACCTCCCAGTCTATACTGCTGCAATTTATTATTCCTTCCCAGATACAGGGCTCTGCACTTATCCTTGTTGAACTACAATAAGCAAGTTCCACATAAACCTGTAGTACTAAAAGATAAAGCAGAAGTGTGAATGCAAATTCTGACCATTTCTCAATGATTTGTCCTTTGACATGCAGTTTCCTCTATTCCTCGTTTATGAGGAATTCTGAAATAAAAGATAGCAACACAATTAAATCTACTAAAAAATAAGGAATTAGTAGTAGCACACATGAAACAAAACTAGAACCTGAATTTCATTGTGCATTTAAATGTGAACTTCTGTTTAAGGTCTTTTGCCCTTATGGCCAAGAGAGCCAATGGCATCCTGGGGTGCAGCAAGAAAAGTGTATCCAGCAGGGCTAGGGAGGTTCTTCTCTGCCTCTACTCTGTCCAATTGAGACCACACCTGGAATACTGTGTCCTGTTTTGGACTCCCCAGTTCAGGAGAGACAGGGACCTGCTGGAAAGAGTCCAGTGGAAAGCCACGAGGATGACTGGGGGACTTGAGCATCTCCCCTATGGAGAGAGACTGAGCACCCTGGGGCTGTGTAGTCTGGAGAAGAGAAGGCTGAGAGGGGATCTGATCAATGTGTACAAATATCTGAGGGGTGGGTGTCAAGTGGATGGGGCCAAACTCGTTTTAGTGGTATACAGTAGTAAGACAAGGGGCAACAGCTACAAACTGGAACATAGAAGGTTTCACCTCATCATGAGGAGAAACTTCTTTGTGGTGAGGGTGCCAGAGCCCTGGAACAGGCTGCCCAGAGATTGTGGAATCTCCTCTGGAGACTTTCCAATCCTGCCTGGACCCATTCCTGTGTGAACTACCATAGGGGATCCTGCCTTGGCCGGGAGATTGGACTGTATGATCGCTGGAGGTCCCTTCCAACCTCTAGAGTTCTGTGATTCTGTGATTTTAAGATTAGTGGACCACTGAAAAATGTAAGATCTGTATTGAACAAGAGATGCATGTTTGTGTGTGAAATGGTATGTGATAATGTTGTTTTCTGTTGAGACTCTTATCTGAGATGTATCATTGATTATATTTTGAGCAGTATATGACATCAGTCTCTGCCTCAGAAAAGGTAAGCCAAAAGTGGCGGGGAATTTTATTATTGCAGCATTATTTTCTTCTCTTAGTGTCCTAGCTCGCTTCTGCAGTTCCAATTCTTCCTTTCCTTCTATCTTTTACATCCATTATTACATTTTTCTCATAAAATACTAACAAACATTTCCTAGTTTAGCTGTACTATAGTAGAAAACCAGAATTTTTTTGTCTTTGAATTGCTGTGGATTGTAAGTCTAAAAGTGCTCTTTCAACACTTGAGTATAACTGAAAAAAGAAGGGAGTATTAATTTAAAATATCAAGTATAGTGTAAGTATTAGAAGAATATATTTATGGTGTACAATGTTATACTGTGATAACAGAGGCATCAAATTAGCTGATATTTATTTACCTTATAATTTTTGTCCAGGTTTTCTGGTAGTAGGAGCAAAATCTTGGAAAAAAAAAAAGTTGTAACGACTGAGCTTCATGTCATATCATAAATCTTTGTTTTCTTTATGCCTATATTGAAAAGAAAAATGAATTAGATGGAGCACAGGGCATCACTTTTCCATATCCATCCTGTCAGTATAGCTTATGCTGTTCAGTAGTAAGCTAAGTCTCTAGGTTTTAAAGAATATTAAGGAAATAAAAGACTTCAAAGTAATCTTACAAAATTACTTCATCTCAACAGATTTAGTCTTAATCAGTTTTGGGGCTTCCAAAAACAACCTCAAAAGTGCAGAATCCCAACCAACAAAAAGAGTGTAAGTCTAGTCAAAGTACTGGAGTAGATGTTAGGAAGAAGTTTTTCAGCATGAGGGTGGTAAGACCCTGGAACAGGTTGCCCAGGGAGGTGGTTGAAGCTTCATCCCTGGAGGTGTTTAAGACCAGGCTGGATGAGGCTCTAGACAGCCTGATCTTGTGTGAGGTGTCCCTGCCCATGGCAGGGGGGTTGGCACTAGATGATCCTTGTGATCCTTTCCAACCCTGACTGATTCTATGATTCTAAACTGCAGTCTACTTCCACTCTTTGAAAATCACTTTTAAAAGAGCTAGAAATTTTGTTTTTTTCTTGTGATGATAACAAAAATATATCATTTGTGTTACCTGAAAGGTCAAGCCTGGAATGTGTTAAATAGAAAACTGGTGGAAAATTCTATTTCAGGAAGATTCCAAATTAACAGCCAAGTAGGATATGGCCTGACTGTCAAATAGAAGAATATTGATCATATGAGAGAAAAGGAAAGAAAAGTGAAGACACTTTAAAATGCAGCCAGAAAGCTTATGCTAGCTTTAAATTATTAGAGGGGATTACATCTTTCCCATTACCTATGAAATAACAAGGAAAGCAACACAATCCTCTGAGATGTAGATAAATTATTATCATAGAATTATAAAATTGTCAGAACTGGAAGGGATCTCAAGGATCATCCAGTTCAAGCCCCCTGCCATGGGCAAGGACACCTCACACTAAATCAGGTTGCTCAGAGCCACATCCAGCCTGGCCTTAAAAACATCCAGAGATGCGGCTTCCACCACCTCCCTGGGCAACCTGTTCCAGGGTCTCACCACCCTCATGCTGAAGAACTTATTTCTAACATCCAGTCTGAATCTACCCATGTCTAGCTTTGTTCCATTCTCCCTAGTCCTATCCCTACCTGACATCCTAAAAAGTCCCTCTCCAGCTGTCCTGTAGGCCCTCCTCAGATACTGGAAGGCCACAATAAGGTCTCCTCGGAGCCTTCTCCTCTCCAGACTGAACAGCCCCAACTCTCTCAGTCTATCTCCATAGCAGAGGAGCTCCAGCCCTCTGATCATCCTCGTGGCCCTTCTCTGGACAGGTTCCAGCACCTCCAGATCTTTCTTGTAATAGGTGCTCCAGAACTGGACACAGTACTCCAGGTGGAGTCTCACCAGAGTGTAGTAGAGGGGGAGGATCACTTCCCTCGACCTGCTGGCCATCTTGATGTAGCCCAGGATCTGGTCGGCTCTCTGGGCTGCAAGTGCACGCTTATGTTGAGCTTCTCATCCACCAGCACCTCCAGCACTGGTACCTAAATATAGTGAAATACACTGTAACTGTTATGTTATGGACCACAAGGTGTGATGGAGGAGCTCAAACTACCCCTATATGACCTCGGGCACAGGGCAACTGGCCATGAACGCAGCCTCACCTAGTAAACAGCACTTACCCTAGATGTATGTGACTCTGCCTCTGCCTTAGAAGTTCTCATATTCGTAACACAGGACAAAGTGCTTGCTCTCTGCTTATGCTTTTGACAAGCCATCTGGTCAAACTGAACAGCTGACAGACAATTTTCAGTAGAGAAAAAAAATAAAAGAGCTACATGGCAGAAGCAAAATTCAATGAAGACTGAGTTTGACAAATACAGCTGACCTTTTAAATATTGCTTATGAAGCTAAACATGACATGCATAAAGTTCCCACATACTCATCCTTTATATTGGGATGTAAACCTAAAATGTAGGAATTATCTCAGGTAGAAAATTATCCAGACTAACAAATTTTATCCTTACCTAACAAGCACTAATTGAAATGACTCTAGAGGGATAGATTTTAAGGCAAAGTGAGTTATGACAAATATTAGATATAATATGCTTTGTTTACACCTTGAACCAAAGTGAACAATGCCCAGAGAAAAAACCAAGAAATCAGAACAATGGTTTTCAGTACATTAAATATTAAAGGGTCATCAGTGGCCATATTAAAGCTGACTTTTTTCTGGGGTGAATAAACACAGAAATGATGACTTTATTTTTTTCTGTTAGCTTGGTATCCTTTGACATTTTGGACAAAATTTGATAAGACAACACGATTATGGCAAGCCATAACTACAATGGACCTAAATCTCTGGCTTCTATCAATGAAATACTATGGGAATTCATTAAGAAATTGATAAAAGGGTTGTGAATGTAACATGTATTTAGCTAGTCTATGCAAAATTGCTTAGATTTACCCTTGCTGGGTAATACCTTTTAATAGGAGGCTTTTCCCTGCCTCTGAAAAGTTAATCAAAAGAGAAATCTCTCTTTTCTCTATTCTTTGGTTTATTTACATTCATTTCCTGAAATGACTTTGCAACATCTTAAGGCTGAGTCCAATCCTGTACAACTCTTGCCTTTGTGAGATTACACACAGAAAGGAAAAAAGTGCTGAGGTGTCCTTGGTTTCCTTGACCTGCCTGTAACTACATCTACCAGTTCTATTGACAGTGTATGACAGCGAGCAATCACTTTGATGCTTACTGCATTTACCTTCCTTTGAATGTATTTGGAAGGCTGAAGACTCTGAAGAGTTGTATTCATTTATACTAATTCCACTACTGCCCGACAGAGAGGCAATAGGTTTCATGTTGTTTTTTTTTAACATAAGATTTTATTAAATAAAGCAGTAACAGGGAAAATGTTACCTCTCATAGAATGGTTCGGGTTGGAAGGGGCCTCCCAAGGTCATTCAGTCCAACCCCCCTGCAGTCAGCAGGGACATCCTCCCTGCTGATCAGGTTGCTCAGAGCCTTCTCCAGCCTCACCTTGACTATCTCCAAGAGTAAGGCCTTAACTACCTCCCTGGGCAACCTGTTGCAGTGTTCCACCACCCTCATGGTGCAGAGCTTCTTCCTAACATCCAGTCTAAATCTATTCTCTGATTACAAACCATTGTCCTATCACTGCAGGCCTTTGCAAACAGTCCCTCTGCAGCCTTCTTGCAGACTCCCTTCAGGTACTGAAAGTCTGCTATTAGGTGTCCCTGGAGCCTTCCCTTCTCCAGGCTGCACAACCCCAGCTCCCTCAGCCTGTCCTCATAGCAGAGGTGTTCCAGAACCCTGATCAGACAGAAACAGATGGAAAAATTGTAACTGTGATACAGAACATGTTAAACTCTGGATTTTTTTTTCAGTATACTTTATGCCAAGTTTATCCAGTTGATTTGATTGTTTTCCCTAGTGTTTATGTCTTATCCTCCAGTCTGAAAGCTCTTAGGAACACAGACTTTCTCATCAATTATATTCATACATCGTCTAGTACAATGAGACACAGACTTATTTTGAAACAGTAACAAAATAAAAATGAATTGTAAATGCAGAGAATTAGTGACTACAGAGTGTCCTAACACACACACGTGTGCAATGAAACTTGAGTAAGCTCTAGATAAGCTCTGTCTTCATTTTTTGATATGTCTGCTGACATACTGGTGTTTCTTTTTGAGTATTATCTCCATGATCTTTTGCAAACCAACAGGAATGAATAAGCTTAGCCTGATGCTAAGCAAGTCAGGTGCAAGCCTGCACTTACATGGAAGCCACAAAGCTGGGGATCTGGCTCACAACCTGCCTGTTTGGACAGAGATCATTGTCATCTGCCTCCAAAAGAAGTAAGGGAAACTCTTTACCTTCTTTGAAGCAAAGTATTTCATGCTCTTTCTTTGTTTTGAGAGCTTGTACTTGACAAGATGAGATCAGGTGGACTGTCTGGAAGGAGGTTGCTTCTTTCCTATGGGAAACACAGAGGAAAAAGGCAACAGAAATAGCTGCTTAGTGTCACATAGAGACTAAAGACACTGCAGTGGGCTGCAAGGAACAGACAGACCTCAGCTTTGCCAGAAAGTGCTTCCCAGGGACCAGATCAGAGGTTGCATCCCTCAGAAAATCACTGAGGGACCAAGAACAAGGATTGACCTTCAGGAACCCAATTGGCAGAAGGAGACATGTTTATAAACCTTCTAGCTTTTGTTTTCTTCCCCAGTTTCAATTGTCTTTATTTCCAAGTTGCAGGTCTAGCTTCAGAATAGAATTTCAATTCTTGTTTTACACAAATAAAACTTTAAGTTTTTAGGTCCTTGTGGAGAAATCTCAGCACCTCTAAATCTTTCCTACCCTACTGGAAACTATATAAAATAATACAAATCTGTTACTAGGACTATGTGAAATGTGTACCAGAACAAGAGGACACAGTCTCAAGCTGTGCCAGGGGAGGTTTAGGCTCGAGGTGAGGAGAAAGTTCTTCACTGAGAGAGTCATTCCCCACTGGAATGGGCTGCCCAGGGAGGTGGTGGAGTCACCGTCCCTGGAGGTGTTCAAGGCACGTTTGGACGTGGCACTTAGTGCCATGGTCTAGTCTTGAGGTCTGTGGTAGTGGATTGGACTTGATGATCTTTGAGGTCTCTTCCAACCTGGCTATACTGTGATACTGTGTGATACTGTGTAAATAAAAAGAGATCAAATGCTGTAGGAGAAGTATCCTATAGAGAAAGACAGAACCTTCAAAAGCACATAGAACTGGTCACACCTACACTCTTTCACAGAATCACAGAAATGTTCAGGTTGGAAAAGACCCTCAGGATTTCCAAGTCCAACTGATATCCCTGCTCTACAAGGTGCACCCCAAACCATATTCCCAAGCACCACATCCAAATGACTTTTAAACACATCCAGGGTTGGTGACTCAACCACATCCCTGGGTAGCCCATTCCTATGCCTGACCACTCTTGTTGGGAAAAAAAATTTCCTAATATGTAGTCTAAACCTACCCAGTTGCAGCTTGAACCTTTCTTGCACCTGAAATGTCTTCAAGACTGTGTCTTGTACTTGCTTGGCTGAAGAAATGCAGGCTTGCTCATATGCACTCTGGCACTGTGAAATGATCTGACAGAGAAACTATTGTTCTGCCCTTGGCTTATGTGGTGGTTTTGCACCACACAGCATTTGAGATTTACCCCAGAAGGAGTAAATAACAACACTTGCTCAGAATTTGGATGTTAAATAAAATTATTATTGACGAGTAGATTAATTACAAAAGTAAGCTAAATATAAAAGTTTATATATATACATATATACATATATACATACATATAACCAGCAATAGCCCAGACTCCCATGGACACCCCCTGGACAAAGCCTAGAAGGCTGTTGCCAGTGAGCAAAATATTGTCTCTCTCCCATCCCTGTCAGTGTTCTTGCCATAACCCAAACAAGGCGAGCAGGACAAGCAAGCAAAGCCAGAATGAGAGAAAGAGGGACAAAGAATCAAGAAGAAAAGGGAAGACCAAGCTGTGCTTCAGGTTATATAGGAATTTTGCAGACCAATGGAATGGGATAAAGATATCTCTCGTGTTCTGTTCAGCCCCTTGGAGATGTCCATCCCCCCAGACTCTTCTTGAATGCTCTGGAAAACTTTTATTTACATTTAGGACATTAATCTTAAACCCATAGCAACTTAGAACATAAATAATTTGTAGTAATAAAAATATTTTAAAAGGACAAGAGAGACTTTTAGTAAAAGAACTTGTCTTTTCTTGAACATGTATTTTAAGAAGCAATGTCTTTTTGTCTCTGTGTAGAAAGTTGTGTCAGGTTATACTGTTTGATGTCACATTCTGATCATTAATATTCATTTTATATGGCTAGAGGAAAAAAAAAATCAAACCCTTATGTCTGTGTAGCAAGATAAATGTCTGCTGTGATTTTATAAAACATGCTACAGTTTTATTATCAAGTGTCTCCAAATCTCCATTCCCACTTTACACACAGACTACTTTTGCAGCATGTTTGAGAGGAAGCTGTGAACTGAGAAGCACATTAACAAAAGGATAGCAGGGTTACTGAGCAAATACATTTGACCTTTGGAGCAATGACTGAATTAAAAAAAGGAAAACAGAGCTTGGCCTTCCTCAGATGCTGATATGGATATTGGCCTGGAGTTTGCAGGATTCAGTGCTTCTGACCCAGGAGCTCACTAAGTGAAAACAGAGCCAGACAGAGAGGGAGGAGCTGGAAAAACACACTGAGCTAAGTAGTAAGGATGGGTAAACAGAGGATGTACATGAAGTAAGTACTGCCACTCTCTCCTCTTTTCTTACAGCACAGTTTTATCAATACCAGTTTCGGTCCATGTGGTTTTCCCCCCCCCCCCCCCCCCCC
>WBNM01014566.1:0-15838 GCA_013399055.1 Ramphastos sulfuratus | reverse complement strand
CAGGGATGTGGTTGAGATCCTGTGTCTGGAGACATCAAAGTCAAACTTTCTGTGGCCATGAGCAGCCTGATCTAGTTGGAAGTGTCCCTACTGACTGCAGGGGATTTGGGGAAGATGACCTTTGAGGATCCCTTCCAACCCACTGCAATCTGTCAATCTGTAAATTTGATTAACTATTAGATTGTGGGTTTGGTTGGTTTTTTTTCTGTGCTTGTGCTGTGTTATGGAAATGAAATATGTACAAAATATGAAGTGGAAACCGTTACTTGAGAGTTTCAAAGGAGCACAAATATTCTGAGAAACCTCTACATATGAAGAAGAAATAAGGAGAAACCATTTAAGACTCATTTAATATTGAAATCTTAACATCCTAACCAGACTGTATTGCTTGCTTTTGCTTATTTTCCCTTCCCACTGGTTCTTTATTTTTCAGCTTGGAATGAACAAGATGAACATATCCACCTTCGATCTAATGCTTAATGAGGAAAAAGGTCAGGCTGCTTGGTTGCTTTTTTCTCCTTCTTTTTATTTTAATCCTGTGCCCTACTGTTAATTAGGGCTTTATATTTGCATTACTTATTTCCTAGATCTTAAATAACAAACCAAATGTGATACTTTCACGTGAGGCTGGGCAAGTATTTTGAAATGGGATGGTGTGTTGATAAAAGAGCTGACTCAGACCAGGGTAAGTAGAAGCTATAGAAGGAAAGGTCAGGTATACAAATCTTCATAGAGATTCATTTAAAACTGATTAAACTGATAATTAATGGACCCCTTGGGTATAAAGACAGAAATATTTGTCATAATTTTCAAGGAGTGAAAGCATTTAAAAGGATTAAAATCACCCATTTCTTTTTGGGGGTGTAATTTGAAGATCCTTAAACTTCTGAGTCTTCAGCTAGCAAACAGAACTGTCCATGTCTTAGCTAGCACAGCAAGGCCAAGTTCACAGGATCACAGGATGTTAGGAGTTGGAAGGGACCTCCACAGATCATCAAGTCCAACCCCTGCCAGAGCAGGACCAGAGAATCTAGAGCAGGTTGCACAGGAACACATCCAGACAGAGCTGAAAATTCTCCAGCGAAGGAGACTCCACAACCTCTCTGGGGAGCCTGTGCCAGTGCTCTGAGACCCTTATGGTCAAGAATCACAGAATTAAGCAGGTTGGAAAAGACCTCTAGGATCATCAAGTCCAACCTGTCACCTAACCCTTCTAATTAACTAACCCATGGCACTAAGTGCCTCATGCAGCCTCCTTTTAAACACCTCCAGGGATGAGGACTCCACCACCTTCCTGGGCAGCCCATTCCAATGCCAATCACTCTTGCTGTGAAGAACTTCNAGAGCTCTCCTGCCCTCTAACAGATCCATACTTGCTCTCAACTTGGTGTGGTCTAAAACCTCACTGATGCTGGACCCAATCCCCCTCATCCAGCTCATCAGTGAAGACATTAAACAGGACTGTGCCCAGCACTGATCCCTGGGGCACACCACTAGTGAGTAGCTGCCAACTGGCTGTGGCTCCATTCACCACCACTCTCTGGGCCTGGCCATGCAGCCAGTTCTTAACTCAGCAGAAGTTCTTCCTCATGTTGAGGTGGAACTCCCTGTGCTGTAGTTTCCATCCATTGCCCCTTGTCCTACCACAGGGCACAAGTGAGCAGAGTTTGTCCCCTCCCTCTTGACCCCCAGCCCCCAGATAGTCATAAACATTGCTTAGATCCCCTCTCAGTCTGCTCTTCAGCAGACCAAACAGCCCCAGGTCCCTCAGCCTGTCCTCCCAGGGCAGTGTTCCAGCCCCTTCTGCATCTCTGTAGCCCTCCCTTGCACTGTCGTCAGCAGATCCCTGTCCCTCCTGAACTGGAGAGCCCAAAACTGAACACAATATTCCAGATGAGGTCTCACCAGGGCAGAGTAGAGGAATTCTCCAAATCCTTCTCCATTCCATTAGTGTATCAATGAAAATAATAATCTTCTAGTGCTGGTGATTCATTTATCCTACTGTACAGGTTTGTAGCCACCAGATTTCAAGAGAGACAGCCCAAGCTCTCAGTCACTCTCCCATTTAAGCCAGATAAGGCTGGAGAGATTACATTAAGGTGTCTGAATAGCTGATTTTTTTTTTGTTACCATGTATTTTTTAATATCTTAAGAGTCTTTTCATTGAGGAAATTGCTGAGTAGAGCTACACAATTCAGTAAACAACTTTAAAAAAAAAATAGGACTTGGAGAAGAAATTCCATCTGTCTAAAAATAGCACAGGCATGTGACTTACTACTTTGACACAAAAGCATAATTTCCAGGTTTCATTTGCAATCCTGCTATGTTCCTGACATTCTCTTGCCCAGAAACTCAGCCTGAATTATTCAAATGATTTAAATATTGCTGTGTCTTGAACTTCAGGTGTCTAATACAAAGCAGGTTTATATCATTTCTTGAGACCACTGCATTTAAGTGTCTGCTTTTCATTTGTTACCATTTCTTCCTTAATTTTTGGAGAGCACAGTCAATGGACATCTGGGGCTAATCCTGACAGCAGCTCAGAGCCTTTTCTTTATTTCCAGCAATCTGATTTTTTTTTTTCCACCCCTTTTTTAATTGCTTATCTCAAAATCTAGCAGACTTGTGATCTTCAGGCTTTGGAATAGCTACATTTAAATCTGATTTTCTTTGAAAATTAGCTTCTTTGTTTCATAGCTTTCTATTTCCCTATTAACTGATAGCCAGTAATGTACAGCAAAGCTGTCTCATTGAACACTTAAAACAGTTCTTAACTTATTTGTGTTCTGCATCTATTTATTAGACACCTGAAGAACATTTCCTGTAATTCAGATTATCTTTGTTCTAAAACCAGATTTAATAATTCCAGATTTTTGAAAGCCTGAAGCATGAGAACTGAAAGAAGTTATTTGTTTATTTACATGCTTGGCTTTTCCTTTTTGAATAATTTTAACTCTGGTCTGAAACTTTTAAAAGATTTAGAGCTGAATCAGTGTTGTGATTAGAGTTTTAAGTTTATGTTCATTTTAACTTCCTCATTAAGTTTTTGGACAGATGTGAGTGTCCACAGTGGTCATTTTCTGCTGGATCCATGTGTTGTTTTACATTAGCAACAGCAATCCCACTGTGACAAAGCAGATTTTTCTCTATTAATATCCTCTTCTCTTGTGTCAGTTAGTCTTGGAAGGTCTGAATTCTCTCTCTCCTAGGCACAGATTGCTTTTTATTTCCACATTTTGCAGTCATCTTCTTTTCTTCATGTGGAGCCGTGGTAAAGTTCCCTGACAGATTCTTCTAGACTTTGACAGATTCTTAGAGAGTTTGCAAAATCACAGAGTGCTTTGGATTGGAAGGGACCTCCAAAGCTCATCCAGTCCAACCCCCCTGCAGTCAGCAGGGGCATACTCCACTAGATCAGGTTGCGCAGATCCCTGTCAAGCCTCACCTCAAGTATCTCCAGGGATGGAGGCCAAACCACCTCCCTGGGCAACCTGTTCCAGTGTTCCACCACCCTCATGGTAAAGAACCACACTTCTCTGGGCTGAACAACCCCAGCTCCCTCAGCCTAATAGTATTTCTTCACTCCTTATTAACATCCAGGTTAGTAATTTTCTACTTCACAATATACCCTGAGAAAAGTTTTGCTACCTGTGGCACAATTTTTACCTGCAGAGTGACTCCGTTGATTTAAATAGAATCACGCAATTGTCAGACCACAAGGATCAGCCAGTTCCAACCCTGTGCCATGGGCAGGGACACCTCACACTAGATCAGGTTGCTCAGAGCCACGTCCAGCCTGGCCTCGAACACCTCCAGGGATGAGGCTTCCACCACCTCCCTGGGCAACCTGTTCCAGTTTCTCGCCACTCTCATGCTGAAGAACTTCTTCCTAACATCCAGTCTGAATCTACCCATTTCTAGCTTTGCTCCGTTCCCCTCAGTCCTATCACTACCTGACAGCCTAAAAAGTCCCTCCCCAGCTTTCTTGTAGCCCTCTTCAGATACTGGAAGGCCACAATAAGGTCACCTTGGAGCCTTCTCCTCTCCAGACTGAACAACCCCAACTGCCTCAGCCTGTCTCCATAGCAGAGCAGCTCCAGCCCTCTGAGCATCCTCGTGGCCCTTCTCTGGACACCTTCCAGCATGTCCAGATCTTTGTTGGTAGTAGTGGCTCCATAACTGGACACAGCGCTCCGGATGGGGTCTCACCAGAGTGGAGTAGAGAGGGAGAATCACCTCCCTCACCCTGCTGGCCACACTTCTCTTGCTGCAGCCCAGGCCACAGTTGTCTGTCTGGGCTGCAAATTGCATACCAAATGGAGTCTGAATATTTCCTAATTCGAGCGCTTACATTCTTGTGACAGCAAAGCAGGCACTGCCTCACATGCACACAGTTTTGACCTATTTCCCTTGTAAAGAATGAAATTAATGTGGTGGAAGGGCTGAAGGAACATTATGACTGTTGTGTATTCTTCTGTGGGCTCTGCTGAGTGCCTGTTGTGTTTATTACGTTCTTAGTGAGGAGAGAGAGATGAGGTTGCAACAGAAAATCCTTTTGTTTCCTGCCTTTTTTTTTTTCATTGCTCTGGAGCTTTTTGTCCAAACCCTTTCAGAGATGCTCTCTGGCACATGAGTGTACACAAAGGAAGTTCTTGGAAGGGTGGACTTTGTCTCCTGAAAGGAGATTGTAGCCAGGTGGGGGTTGGTCTCTTCTGCCAAGCAAGCAGCAACACAATGAGGGGACACAGTCTCAAATTGTGCCAGGGGAGGTCTAGGCTGGATGTTAAGAGGAAGTTCTTGACAGAGAGTGATTGGCATTGTAATGGGCTGCCCTGGAGGTGTTGAAGAAAAGCCTGGATGGGGCAGTTAGTGCCATGGTCTAGTTGATTGGCTAGGACTGGGTTATAGGTTGGACTGGATGAGCTTGGAGGTCTCTTCCAACCTGGTTGATTCTATGATTCTAAAACCTCAGGTACTTCCAACTGTGGGAGTTACACAGATGGATGTGTTGGAGAAAGCAGTGGAGTTGGCTGCTAAACATACACTAAATAAAGGGATCATGCTCCTTGCAGTTCAGCCACTGCCTTGGACAACTGTAATGGCACAGCCAAATCTCCTAAATTAAGGATACATTGCAGCTCAGTTAGAGTTAGGAGGCTGAGGGGAGACCTTCTTGCTTTCTACAGCTCCCTGAAAGGAGGTTACAGTGAGGTAGGGCTTGGTCTCTTCTCCTCAGCATCTGGTGATAGAATGAGGGGAAATGGCCTGAAATTGCACCAGGGGAAGTTCAGGTTGGACATAAGGAACAATTTCTTTGCTGCAAGAGTGCTCAGACTGCCCAGGGAGGTGGTGGAGTCAATCCCTGGATTGTACAAGGAATGCATGGACATAGGAGGAAGTTCTTTACAGTGTGGGTGGTGAGGCACTGGAACGGGTTGCCCAGAGATGCTGTGGCTGCTCCCTGCCTGGAGGTGTTCAAGGCCAGGTTGGAGGAGGCCTTGAGTGACCTGTACTAGTGGGAGGTGTCCCTGCCTATGTCAGGGGGTTGGAACTGGATGATCCTTGAGGTCCTTTCCAACCTTACCATTCTATGATTCTGTGATTCTATGACATGGCACTTTTGGACACGGTTTAATGGCCGTGGGTTGAAGGTTGGACTGGCTGATCTTAGAGAGCTTTTCCAACCAAAATAATTGTATGGTTCTATGAATTAGCTCTATTTTTACCAGAACTATGAATACTGGTAGGAAGGATAGCNAGGCCTTGACAACCCTTTTAGGGAAAAGTAGAATGGTTAAATTGGGATCTTCGTTCTCCAGCATCAAAAGCAGTGTAACTTAGGAATCCACAGGCATGCTTCTAGGACATTTGAAAACTGCCCTGCACACAGTTGCAAAGAAGAGGATACCAAAGGTGATTGTAGTGGCACAAAGTGATTTGGCATCAGGGCAATTTAGAAATGTTTCATTTTAATTAAGTGGTTCAGTGCTGATCACTCTTCTGCTTGTTGCCATGTGTTCTCTGTGCTCTGTATTTACAAGAGAGCTGAAGATGACTTTCTCAAACCAAAGGCCAGAGGGTATCATGTATCCAGCTGTATTACAGTCCTGGATACCAACACAATGAGATAAGGGGGAAGGAAGAAAGGTTGCCTTTATACTTCAGGCACATTTGTTTGTTGAATCACTCTCCTAAAAATAGGGCTTCATAAAGTATTCAACAGCAATCTAATTAGTCAAGAGAATGCTGCTTTTCAAAGTGGAGAAGCATTCCCCAAAAGTGATGCAACATTTGTCTCTAATGAGGTGATGCAGGAGCATCTGAACTAATTGCTTTGATAGACTTAAACAGATTAATAACGTGCAAGGGGTAGCTGAAGAAAAACTCATTTTGACTCTGGGTGGTTTGAAAATGATTCTTTTTATAAAGCTAAAACTTGCAGTTAGCTCTAAAACCCTCTGACCATGACTTGAGAGCATTCTGCATGGATTTTGTTTTGTGAGAGAAAGGAAAGCCTGGGAAAGGAGATTGCAGCTCGTATCTGTAAGCAGTGTTTTGTCTAAGTTCTGAGTGTTGCCAAAACTTTGTATCCCAAATCCTGTGATTCCAAAAGTGACACTGGGCTTTGTGCATCAGGGGAGCAGGCAGTCCTTGACTGCAGACCTTGAAGTATCCTTGGTGAGACACAGAATCATAGATTCATAGAATGGCAAGGTTGGAAGGGATCTCAAGGATCATCCAGTTCCAACCCCCTGCCATAGGCAGGGACACCTCCCACTAGTACAGGTCACTCAAGGCCTCCTCCAACCTGGCCTTGAACACCTCCAGGGAGGGAGCAGCCACAGCCTCCCTGGGCAACCTGTGCCAGTGTCTCACCACCCTCACTGCAAACAACTTCCTCCTAGCATCCAATCTAAATCCTCCCTCTGCCAGTTCAAACCCATTGCCCCTTGTCCTGTCATTACAAGACCTTGTAAATAGTCCCTCCCCAGCCTTCCTACAGCCCCCTTCAGATCCTGGAAGGCTACTCTAAGGTCTCCTGGAAGCCTTCTCTTCTCCAGGCTGCAGAGCCCCAACTCTCTCAGCCTGTCCTCATAGGAGACCTGCTGCAGCCCTCTGAGCATCTTTGTGGCCTCCTCTGGACTGGCTCCAACAGTTCCATGTCCTTGGTTAAGAATGGTTAAGGAACACTTCAAAGTTCACCTAAGGAAAAATTAAGGAGTTTCTTTGTGATATTAGACTGGCAAAATTTGCCTTAATTGCCTTACATCAACTTACTAATGAGCTAAATGTTATATTAGTATTCATGTCATATGGTAGATCTCAAGAAGGCCACTGATCATCTGGGTGCATTAAGAGGAATATGACTGGAAGGTCAAGGAAGGTTCTCCTCACCCTCTGCTCTGCCCTAGTCAGGCCACAGCTGGAGTCCTGAGTCCTGTTCTGGACTCCCCAGTTCAAGATAGGCAGGGAACTACTGGGGAGAGTCCAGACAAGGTTCCAGAGATGCTGAGGGGCCTGGAGCATTTCTGTGAGGAAGAAAGGATGAGAGCCCTGTTGAGCCTGCAGAAGAGCAGCCCCAGAGGTGATCAATTCTCAGCAAGAGCTAAAGGACCTGTGGGGGGACAAGAAGATGGGGTCAGGCACTTGTCAGTGGTGCCCAGTGACAGGATAAGGGGCAGTGGGCACAAACTGGAACCAAGGAGGTTCCACCTGAACATGAGGACAAATATGTTTGGAGGAGCCCTGGAATAGGCTGCCCAGAGAGGTTGTGGAGTCTCCTTCTCTGGAGAGCTTCCAACCCCAGCTGGCCATTGTGATGCTGAGGAAGCTGCTGGCTGCTGTAGGTGCCCCTGCTTTAGCAGAGGAGTTGGACTGGATGATCTCCAGAGGTCCTTCCTAAGGTCCACCATGCTGCAATCTGTGAATCCAGCCTATTACTATCTAATTTCAGTTTCTTTTCATTTGTACCCCTTTTTTCTTTTTCACCAGTAGAGTAAAAACTTGCCAACATCACCAGCTGAGTATGCAAAGGGGCTTCCTAAAATGTGACATTTCCAAAAGTGAGAGAGTTGCATTAAAAATTCAAGAGATATTTTTCAGCAGATGAAAAATTAAGGAGACATTTTCCAAGTGGGAGGTGAGAAGATATTTGAGGGGGCTAAAGGGGGAAAACAATTCAATCTAGAAATATTTTTAAGCATATTGTAATGAAACTGGACTGCAAACCAAATCTAAACAGCATGCCTTGGCCCACAGGAGACAAAAAAAAAGAAGTAATTGATTTAGATATGGAAATTGTGTTACTCATGGTGAGGCAACATAAATTGTCTGGAGTTGTTGTGAGATTACAGAGGAGAGGTATTTAGTACATAGATGGATGAAAATCAGGCTTTTGGAGAGAATCCAGTGTCTCAGATAGTTTGGGTTTGGTCCAAAATCCAAATGTTTTCTATCCCATCCCAGTCCAAAGTTCTTCAGATAGAGTTCTGTGATGGAGAACAGGAAAGTGGTTCTCCAGAAGAGACAGGATTTCCATGCCCTTGAGTTGGAAGATTCTGGATTGGTAAGAAATCGTAGAATCATAGAATGGTAAGGTTGGAAGGGACCTCAAGGATCATCTAGTTCCAACCCCCTGCCAGAGGCAGGGACACCTCCCACTAGCACAGGTCACTCAAGGCCTTATCCAGCCTGGCCTTGGACACCTCCAGGGAGGGAGCAGCCACAACCTCCCTGGGCAACCTGTGCCAGTGTCTCACCACCCTCACTGCAAACAACTTCCTCCTAACATCCAGTTTCAATCTCCCNAGCCCCAAACAACCTGACCAGGAATGGCTCCAGGGATGAGGCATCTACCACCTCTCTGGGCAACCTGGGACAGGCTCTCACCACCCTCAGTGGAAAAAAATTTCTACTTTAGATCAATCTAAATCTCTCTCTTTCAGTTCAAACCATCATCCCTTGTGCTGTCTCAACAGGCCCTACTCAAAAGTCTGTCCCCAGCTTTCTAATGGTCTCCTTCAAGCACTGCAAGGCCACCAGAAGGTCTCCCTGGAGCTTTCTCTTCCCCAGGCTGAACAAGCCCAACACTCTCAGCCTGGCCTCACAGCAGAGCCCTTCCAGCCCTCCCAGCACTGCTGTGGCCTCCTCTGGCCCTGCTCCAAAAGGTCCCTGTCTGTGCTGTGCTGAGCACTCCAGAGCTGGCCCCAGCACTGCAGGTGAGGTCTCAGCAGAGCAGAGGGGCAGAATCCCCTCCCTGCCCCTGCTGCCCACACTGCTGGGCTTAGCCCAGGGCACGGCTGGCAGCACACGGTGCCAGGTCACGTCCGGCTTTGCACCCAGCAGCACCCCCACATCCTTCTCCACAGGGCTGCTCTCAATAAACTCATGCTGAGAGCTCTCTTTAAATTGCAGCTTCTCATCTCAGCTGCCTTATCATATTGAATGTATTCTAAAACCAGCCTGCACCACTGGTAAGGTGAAAAAGAGCCAGACCCAGGCTGGTTTAAGTGACTCTCATCCTCTTTCTCACCGCTGTCTTCTTTAGCTGCCTCTTCTTTGTTTGCCTGATAAGCAGTTATTGAGAAAATGCAAAGGGTGTCCTTTGTTGAACCAGATTTAAGAGGATTAACTCTTCTTGGAGAGCCCTCTGCTCTGCTTAACTTTTCTTTGGTATTATGCTGTTAAAAAGCTACCACATAGCCACTGTGCAGATGCTGCTGAGTGAACAATTTCTATCCCAAAACATCTTCTTCCTGCCATTCCTACCCAACAGACAGGTGCAGTGATTAAGCAGATACTGGGTATTGTATGGCCTGCAGCTTGTGGAGTTCAGCACAGAACTGTGCTGGAGTTCAGTGAGAAAATCTCACTTCCATGAGTGTCCTCCTGTAAAGCATGGCTGGTGACACACTGATTAGCTGTATACCAAGAGGCTTGCAGGGAGCCTTACCCAGCTCTTCTGTCATTCATGGCACACTGGATCCAGTTCTGGACTCCCCAGTTCAAGAAGGACAGAAGAGAGGGTCCTTCTGGAGAGGCTACAGACAAGGGATACAAAGATGCTAAGGGCACCAGAACCTCTTGTGATGAGGAAAGACTGAGAGAATTGGGGCTGTTCAGTCTGGGTGGGGATCTATTTACAAGGCCTTGCAATGACAGGACAAGGGGCAATGGGTTTAAACTGGCAGAGGGGAGATTTAGGCTAGATTTCAGGAGGAAGTTCTTTACAGTGAGGGTGGTGAGGCACTGGAACAGGTTGCCCAGAGAGGTTGTGGCTGCTCCCTCTCTGGAGGTGTTCAAGGCCAGGTAGGATGAGGCCTTGAGTAACCTGTGCTAGTGGGAGGTGTCCCTGCCNTCAGCCCTCTGATCATCTTCATGGCCCTCCTCTGGACTGGCTCCAACAGTTCTATGTCCTTGTGTTGGGGGCTTCTTGTGATGGGAGTTTCCATCTCTGGAGACATTCAAAATCCACCTGGACATGTCCCTGTCTGACCTTTTTTAGGTCAACCTGCCTTGGCAAGGGGATTGGACTCAATGATCTCTCTTCCAACCACTACTGTTCTATGATAGCTATGCTCTGATTCATTTGTAGTTTGTACATCCCCCAAATTCTTGTGTCTGTTTACAGTTCTTCAAGTCCTCAAGTTCTTCAAGTCTTCAAGTCTCACAGTCCTCAAGAAAGTCACTTAACCAATGACAGAATCACACTGAAACATGCAGGTTGGCAAAGCCCCTCAGGATCACCAACTCCAACCTAGAACCCTACTATACAGGATTCACCTTAAACAATAGCCCCAAGCACCACATCCTTAAACACATCCAGGCTGGGTGACTCCACCACCTCCCTGGGCAGCTCATTCCAGTCCCTGACCACTCTCTCTGTGAAAAACTTTTTCCTAATGTTCAATCTAACCCTCCCCAGCCTCAGCTTGATGCCATTCCTCCTTGTTCTGTCTCCAATCACCTGTGAGAAGAGCCCAGCAGCAGCCTCTCCACAACTTCCCTTCAGGTAGCTGTAGACAGCAATGAGGTCTCCCCCCTCAGCCTCCTCTTCCTCACACTAACCATCCCCAGCTCTCTCAGTCGCTCTATGAAGTCTGCCTGACAGTGTCTGCCTGAAGCAGCCATTTTATTCCAACCCCTTGTGCTGAGTACAAATATTTAAATATTTTCCAGAGAAGATGCAGCTGAGCGAATTCTCTTACAGCTTTTAGTGCTGTTTCAGGCTCCGTGCAGCACAGAGAAATGATTTCTGCGATTAGCTGGTGATAAGTATTAGGATGGTGAGGGAGAGCTGAGGCAGAGGCATTGCAGAACTGGTAGAAAATACAAGGTTACTTCAAAGCATCTCTTGCTGCTTGTGCAAAAAGGAAAAAAAAAAACCCCAAAAAAAAAAGAAAAAAAAAAAAAGAAATTGATGGCTGTTATTTTCTGGTAATGGATCCAGTGCAATTGCCCTAAATAGCAACCTGAGCCACAGCAAGGCTGAGCAGCCTTCTCTGCTCCGTGTGCTCCTGGCATTTGAAATTGATATTTTCTGATTTGACTGGATTACAGAAAGTTAATTCTCCTTAAAAATAATAGAGGAATTATTTACCCATTTTATCCTGACACGGAGTGAAAATGCCAAGGCAGCATCCAGCGATAACGCCGGAACTCGGCCGGAAATTCTACCTTGGCTTTGATGAAACCTCCTCTGCTACCTTCCTAATTAGGATAAACCCAATCAAACACCAAAACTTCTCAGCTGAAAACCTGGGAGAGTCCTGAACTGTTGCCAGGTGCTCTCCAAATCCTGTTTCTGTATACCAGATTTAGAGATTAAGGGATAGATTGTTATGAGACAGGAGATGGCAAGGTGTTCCGTGTGACATTCAGGCTGACCTTCACTCACCTCCCTCTCAACAAGCAGCATCTCTTCCTCCTCCTCATCCCTTCCCCACTTCTGCCCAGCCAAGGATTAGTGGAGTGTTCCAAAGCATGGGAAAGTTGAAAGGGATCCTTGAAAAACAGTGCCAGGCTCTTCTGGAAAGCATCATCCTGCAGAAATTCAGAGAATCATTAGGGTTAGGCTGGAGAGGTGTGCCCAAGCCAACCTCATGACATTCAACAAGGCCAAGTGTAAGGTCCTGCACCTGGGTAGGCATANAAAGACTTCTGAGTTAAACTTTTAATTACATTCTTTATTCTGAGAACCTCACTCTTATTTAGACTTCATAGATTCATAGAAGAGATTGAGTTGGAAGGGATCTTAAAGATTATCTGGTTCCAACCACTAGACCTCCCACTAGACCACACTGCTCATGGCCTTGTCCAGTCTGGCCTTGAACACCTCCAGGGAAGGGGCATTCACAGCCTCCCTGGGCAAGCTGTCCCAGTGTCTCATCACTCTCACTGGAAAGAATTTCTTCCTAATCTCCAGTCTAAATCTGCCATCTTCCAGCTTCAATCCATTTGCAAGCCCTTGTCAAAAGTCCCTCCCTAGCTTCCTTGTAGCCCCTTCGGGTCCTGGAAGGCTGCTCTAAGATCTCCCTGGAGCCTTCTCCAGGCTGAACAGCCCAAACTCTCCCAGCCTGTCCCCACAGGGGAGGTTCTCCAGCCTTCTGATCATCTTCATGGTCCCCTCTAGACCCTCTCCATCAGGTCCATGTCCTTCTTGTGCTGGAGACACCAAAAGTGGATGCAGTGCTCCAGGCGTGGTCTGAAGAGGGCAGAGTAGAGGAGGAGAATCACCTCACTCATCCTGCTGGTCAAGAGGGTATGTCCAGCTGGCTCCTTCCTAGTCTGCATCCTTCTTGGAATTACCTTTTTGTTGTTGTTGTTCCTTTATGTAGCATCTGAAACTTTGCATTTCCAAGTAAGATATCTGAAGAGAAAGTGCTGCATAAGTGTCCTTCAGGGAATATTTCTGAGGACTATATTTATGCCTCCCTGTTCTTCCTTTAGTGGTCTTGAAGGAAGGAGCTGCTGTTGCTGTTAAATATAGCTGTGATGTGATGTTGATACACAAGGAATGCTGTAGGATTCTATGTCTTCATGTTCCATTTCTATCTCAGAAAACCTTTTCTTATTAAAATCAGGTCTTTAGTAACATTTACTATTTTTAGCATGACATTTGTGTTAGGAATAAGGCAGAGTCAATGTGCAAATCCAAATCAAAGCTGTCACTGCAATAGTCCTCAGTGCCATTTACACACAGGTTCCATTTCTCTTTGAATCACATCGTCCTCGTTTGTCTCACCTCCCAGCTCAGGAGTTCAATCTCACCTGGTCAACTTGAAAAGCTGTTTTGAGGGGATAACACAATTTACATCATTCTGAAGGTCTTTCGTTAAGAAAACTCTGCCCTACTGAGACCACACCTGGAATACTGTGTCGAGTTTTTGGCTCCCCAGTTCAAGAGAGACAAAGATCTACTGGAAAGAGTCCAATAGAGGAAACAAGGATGATGAAGGGAGTTGAACATCTCTCTTATGAAGAAAGACTGAGAGACCTGGGGCTGTTTTATCTGGAGAAGGCTAAGAGAGGATGTTATGAATGTCTATAAATACCTGAGGGGTGGGTGTCAGGATGAAGGTGCCAGGCTCTTTTTGGGGGTGCCCTATGATAGGACAAGTAATAATGTGCATAAGCTGGAACCCAGGAGGTTCCACCTCAGCATGAGAAGAAACTTCTTTACAGTGAGGGTGCTGGAGCAGGCTACCCGGAGAGGTTGTGGAGTCTCCTTCTCTGGAGATTTTCAAGACCTATCTGCAGTCCTGTGTACAGTTCTGGAGCCCCCAGCACAGGGAGGACATGGAACTGTTGCAGCAGATCTAGAGGAGGCCATGAAGATGATCAGGGGGCTGGAGCAGCTCTCCTATGAGGACAGGCTACAAGAGTTGAGGCGCTTCAGCCTGGAGAAGAGAAGGCTTCCAGGAGACTGTAGCCTTCCAGGATCTGAAGGGGGCTACAGGAAGGCTGGGGAGGGACTATTGACAAGGTCTTGCAATGACAGGACAAGGGGCAGTGGGTTTGAACTGGCAGAGGGGAGATTGAAACTGGGTGTTAGGAGGAAGTTGTTTGCAGTGAGGGTGGTGAGACACTGGCACAGGTTGCCCAGGGAGGTTGTGGCTGCTCCCTCCCTGGAGGTGTTCAAGGCCAGGTAGGATGAGGCCTTGAGTGACCTGTACTAGTGGGAGGTGTCCCTGCCTATGGCAGGGGGTTAGAACTAGATGGTCTTTAAGCTCCCTTCCAACCTTACCATTCTATGATTCTTTGTGTTCCTGTGTGACCTACCCTAGGTGATCCTGCTTTAGCAGGGTATTTGACTCAATCCCTTCCAACCTCTCCCATTCTATGATTTGCTTATACAGGATAATCATATGAGTGGACTTCCTACTTGTGCTGCTGAGCTCGTTTTATAGGTATTGAGAGATCAGTGCATTGCTGCTGGCTTTCCCCTTTTTATTCCAGAGCTTTTTTTCTGTGGAGTGATTCTCTCTTTTTTCTAAATGCAGTGCTTTTCCATTTCCATGGATATTTTCAACCCTCGAAGCAGCTTCCTTCAGATCCATCCAGTTTTATAAACAGTTTTTAAAGGACATTAATTGAGGTAGTCATCTGTTGACAGTTCTGAACAGGAGCATATGTGGAACTATTAAGTTAAAAGATACAACCAGACTGGGCTTTAACTCCTTGCTAACAGTTGCACTCCTGTAGTTTTTGAGATACAGCTGCTTTGCATCCAGATATAAATAGAATATCCTAGCAGGGTTATATTTACCCTAAGCCTTATTTTGATGGTTGTGTTGACATTTAAAATTTTGATTTTAAGCTGTTTAAATGGATGCAGCCATATACATACAACCACAGAATCATTTGGGTTGGAAGAGGCCTTAGACATCATCTACTCCAATGCCCTGCCCATGGGCAGGGACACCTTCCACTAGCTCAGCTTGCTCAAGGACCCATTCAACCTGCCCTTGAGCATCTCCAGGGAGGGGACATCCACAGCTTCCCTGGAAAACCTGTTGCAGTGTCTCCCCACCCTCACTGGAAAGAATGTCTTCCTAACTTCCAGTCTCAATCTCCCCTCTTCCAGCTCAAATTCATTACCTCTCATCCTATCACTACAAGCCCTTGTAAAGTCTCTCCCCAGCTTACTTGTAGGCCCTCTTGAAGTACTAGAAGGCCTCTAATAAGGTCTCCCCAGAGTCTTCTCTTCTTCAGGCTAAACAGCCCCAACTCCCTCAGCCATAGAGGAGGTTCTCCAGCCTTCTTCATGGCCCTACTCTGGAACCACTCCATCAGTTCCATGTCCTTCCTGTGTTGGGGTCCCCAGGACTGGACACAGTACTGTAGGTGGTTTCACACGTGCAGACTAGAGGGGGAGAATCACCTCCCTTGTCCTTGTTCTGCATCACTGTCTACAGCTACCTGAAAGGACCTTGTGGAGAGGCTGCTGCTGGTCTCTTCTCACAGGTAGTGATCAAACAAGAGGGAATGGCCTCAAGCTGCCACTGGGTAGGTTTGGACTGGGCATTAGGAAACATTTTTACCCAGCAAGAGTGGTCAGGCATTGGAATGAGCTGCCCTGGGAGGTGGTGGAGTCACCCACCCTGGATGTGTTTAAAAGTGATTTGGCTGTGGTGGTTGGAGCTGTGGTTTAGGGTGCACCTTGTAGAGTAGGGATCTGGGTTGGACTTGGTGCGGGACTTTTGCAACCTGAATGTTTCTGTGATTCTGTGATTTAGTAACATCTTCAGGAATTACTGACCTGGGCTGAAAGACCAACATGTGGCTTGGTGGGCCTCAAGGTCATGCTTGATGGCACTCTGAGCACCCTGATCTAGTT
>WBNM01014564.1:40114-50740 GCA_013399055.1 Ramphastos sulfuratus | reverse complement strand
TCCCTCACTAGCATAGGAGTCAAGCCACTAAAGCATTTTCAGTCCAAACCTGACTGCTTATTCAGAAACCTTCAATGTTTCCAGCCATTGAAACTACACTGCTGTGTTTGCCATTAAAGAGATATCAAGCAAAACCAAACAATTCCTCTCCCAAAGGACTTCCAATCTTGCACCAAACTTTACTGGCAAATGAGATTTTAAAAGTTAAAGGAGCAAAGAAATTATAATAAGAAACAATGAAATCAACATTAAAGGTGTTTGCACAGTGAGGCAAGGGTATAATTCACTCTGTGAACTGTATTAGGATGTTGCAAGAGTGACTTTATGCTGTAACAACATTTGTTTTCTGCTTCTAATGGATAGGAAGTGATGTCTCCAACTGGGATAGAACAGATTGCCCCATATGTTAAATTTACTTCTATTTGTGAAACTGTAAATAACTGACAATTTGTAGTATTCCAGCAGCCTAACCAAGTTTATATTTGGGTCAATATTGCTTAGGCTAAATTCTGATTCATATGCCTAGTAACAATCTGCCATCTGCCTAAAGTAAGTATTTCTCAGTGAGAAAGTCATATATAGACACAAACACTCACTCAGACACAGGTGGCAGGGAGCCTCTTCAAGCAATACCATCACCTTAATGCTAATTAGTGGCATCGCTTTCCAAAATGCACCTTCAGATCTGCAGTGCCCCATTTACATGTTGGGGTTAAGCTGAAGTAGTACAAGTTTACCACTCTGTGAACCACCTTAGTGGTGTGGCAGAACTATAGAATTGTTTTGGATGGAAAAGACCTTTAAGATGATCAAATCCAACACCACCATGGCCACAAAACCGTGTGCCGAAGAACCGTGTCTGTATGTTCTTCTAAATATCTCCAGAGACAGTGACTCCAAAACTCCCCTGGGCAACCTCTTCCAATGCCTGACCACTCTTTAAAGTAAAGAGCTTGTTTCAAATATCTAACTTAAGCCTCTTGCTCTTTGAGCAATGTCATGGAAATAACTGTGTGAAACAAGAAAACTTTTATTCACGTGGAATTACAAAATATCAGGGGTTAGAAGGAACCTGCAGAGATCAAGTTCAACCTCCCTGCCAAAGCAGGATCACCTAGGGCAAACACACAGGAATGCATCCAGGAAAGTTTTGAAGGTCTCCAGAGAAGGACACTCCACAACCTCTCTGGGCAGCCTGTTCCAGTGCTCTGTCACCCTCACCATAAAGAAGTGTTTCCTCATGTTGAGGTGGAACCTCCTGTGTTCTAGCTTGTACCTGTTATTCCTCATCCTATGACTAGGCACCATCAAATACAGCCTGGCACCTTCATCTTGACACCCACCCCTCAGATATTTACAGACATTGACAAGATCCCCGCTCAACCTTCCCTTTCTCTAGGCTAAATAGCCCCAGGTCTCTCAGTGTTTCTTCATAGGAGAGATGTTCAAGTTCCCCAGTCATCCTTGTAGCTCTCCTTTGGACTGTCTTCAGCAGATCCCCATCTCCCTTGAACTGGGGAGCCCAAAACTGAACACAGTGTTCCAGCTGCGGGCTCAAAAGGGCATCGTAGAGGGGGAAGCAGAACCTTGTCAGACCTGCTGGACACACTTCTCTTAATGCACACCAGGATTCAGCTATGAAGGTGTTAGGAAAGGGATGAGCCAGTAACAATGAAAGTGTTGGGTTCCAGCTTCATATCCTTACACAAGTCCAAATGATTCAAAGCACGCAGAGTGGAAACATCCTTTAGAAATGTTCTATTTAGGCTCAGATCCCCACAGCAGGGACCCTGTTGCTGAGTGTTTTGGAGCTGCCTAGCCAGGAGAATCAGAAGGAAAATGGGGCTTGCTTTGGACATCTCTGTGGAATTGGTAATAATAGTGGAACCATGACTTGATTTACTAAGTTAATGTAACACTGATCTTTATTTATCCCAGGGGTATTTGAGATGCTAAGTGGTGCAGTAGAAACTAAAGCTGCCTGGTGACATTCACATCTAATACACTGTTAACCTCCACTGTATCACAATGTCAGCAACAGTGCTGAAGTTCCTTTTTTCCTGTGAACAGCAAAATTTATACATAACCTATTTCTTGCTCTGCTTGAATCTAGTTATGTTTGAGATTTGTGGTACTTCTGCCTAAGCACTCTCAGACTCTCAGCTGCTGGCCTAGAAGCAGAAACAAACAAAAGAAAAAGACATGTTTGGTTGTATTATCCTTTCTAGACATTGTTTTCTAGCAGAAGCAGAAGTTTAGAATCTCCAGCTGGGCAATTAAACATGTTTTAATGGTTTGTGAAGCTGGAAAAATAATTCAGCAAGCCAACAAAGGCTTAAATAAATCAAATAATTTTCATGGTTTTTTTTTTATTAAAGGAAAAAAAAAAAACAAATCTTAGCAATCACTTATTATTTAGATCAACAAGATCACACCAAAACCCTGGGGAAATAGTTGAAGTGGGCTAGACTGCTGGGAACATCAGCCCAGAAATATTGAGCAAACACTTATAAGTCCCAAAGCATCCTCTGTATGAAGTCCAGCCATTAAATACAGCCACTCACACCAAACGACTGGCCGCGCACCACCACCCCGAGGCCCGTTCTCCTCTGACGCTGCTGCCCTGACCGAGCCGAGGCCCCAGGGCGGGCAGCGACACCGCAAGAGCCAGGGGGGAGGCACAGGGCAGCGCTTCGGGACCGAGCGCCGCGGGCGAGTGCAGACCTTGGGCGCCCCCGCGTGGCCCGGGAAAGCCAAACACCGGCTCTGTGTTAAGCAGAGAATCGTCAGGGCTGGAAGGGACTTCAAGGACCATCTAGTTCCGACGCCCGTGACATGGGCAGGGACACCTCACACTAGATCAGGTAGCTCAGAGCCACATCCAGCCCGGCCTTAAAAACTTTCCAGTGTGTTCTTGCAGCCCAGAGAGCAACCAGAGCCTGGGCTGCAGCAGGAGAAGTGTGGGCAGCAGGGTGAGGGAGGTGATTCTGCCCCTCTACTCTGCTCTGGTGAGACCCCACCTGGAGTACTACATCCAGTGCTGGAGCNCCACCTCCCTGGGCAACCTGTTCCAGTGTCTCACCACTCTCATGGTGAAGAATTTATTCTTAACATCCTATTCTTAACAACCTATTACTACCGGACAGCCTGAAAAAAAAAAAAAAAAGAAATCCCTTGCCAGCTTTCTTGTAGCCCCCTCCAGATACTGGAAGGTCACAATATGGTCTCCTCAGAGCCTTCTCCTCTCCAAACTGAGCAGCCCCAACTCTCTCAGTCTTTCTGCACAGAAGAGGTGCTCCAGCCCTCAGACTGCCAGCAGGTGCACTGGGAGAGGGGCTTGGAGCTCAGCCACTGCTGGCTCCCAGCTGATTCTGATCTGTAGGAGGGAACAGGCACAGCTGAATTAGGTTTGTGTTACATCAGTTCTATATTACTGATATCATGGTCATATGTTTGGTGGGGAGGGAGGAAATAATTCTAGATTTCTGCAGTTTCAACCTCTCTTGACAGCTGTTACAGAATCATTTCAGTTGGAAAGGATCTTTAAGATCAAGTCTAACCATTATCTAACTTGATAGTCTGTACTAAACTGTGTCCCTCAGCACCACATCTCTGCATTCTTTAAGCACCTGTAGGGATGAAGATTCAACCTGCTCCCAGTGTTTGAGAACTCTTTCAGTCACGTTTCTTCTAATGTCCAATCTAAGCTTTCCTTCCCCCCCCCACCCAGTGGAACCTGAGACCAGTTCCTCTGGTCCTATCAGTTGTTACCAGGGAGAGGAGACCAACACCACCTCATTACAACCTCCCTTCAGGTAGTTGTAGAGAGCAATGAGGTCTCCCCTCAGCCTCCTCTTCTCCAGACTGAACAGCTCCAGTTCTTTCCGATGCCCCTCACCAGATCTGTTCTCCAGATCCTTCTCTGGACCCACCCCAGCACCTCAAGACTTTCTTGCAGTGAGGGCCCCAAAACCAAGCACAATTCAAGGTGTGGCCTCACCAATGCTGAATGCAGGAGGGCAATCACTTTCTTAGTACTGCTTGTCACATTGTGGCTGATAGGAGCCAGGATGCTGCTGGCCACTTTGGCCACTTGGAATTATGAACATAATTGAAATATTTCAAGGTCTCTAACATTTGACTTCTAAGAAATTTGTGTTCAGACATCACCACGCAGTTTAAGTACTGCTCTCTCTGTCCCAACAGCAGGGATGTCACTTTAAAGCAGTGATGTGGATATATACACAGAGGGAAAAGGATCACAGGAAAAAGCTTCCAAGGGAATACCTGGGCAGTACAGATAAGTCCAGCAAACAAATCAGTGTCAGAGCTGGCCACTGCACAGACTAGAGCCACTTTCTCTATCCTTGGAATAGCTTTTCTTCCATTGTAAGCATTAAAGGCCTATGCTGCCCAAAAGATGAGGGCTTATCACTGCCTGCTAGCCAGAAGCTAGTGCTGCTCCAGGCTGAATGCTTCCTCATTCACATCAGCACAGCTCCTCACTTGAAGGCACTTTGCACTTCAAACACCAGCGATCTGGCCTCTGCTAACTGTTCACAGCCAAGACTATCTCCAAGCTTTAAGCTCTAGCCAACTCTTTCCCTCCTGAGCGTGCCAGTTTGGAAAGCTAAGAGCACTGTCAGCACCTGTGGAAAATGAAGGCCTCCAAGTCCTGAAGCTCTGAGTCATCCTGAGCCCATGAAAGCAATGCCTCTCACACACCTAGAACACTGTGCAAAGCACTTGATGAAGGGCAGCACAACAAAAATGGTATCAGGCCAAGGAAGGGACTGCCTGGGGAGAGTTTACACCTTGTTAGCATCTAGCAGAGTTATTACAGTGGCTGTCAAGGCAATTGATTGTGCTGAGGTTCTCTCCATACAAACCACAGGACAATGTTGCTGCTCAATTATTGTTCTAGAAAGAGAGAGCGCAAAATGTGAGTGGTTCCTGACCAAAAACCATCACTATCCTTTTCTCATATTGCCCCCCAGCTTGAACTGAAGGAACAAATCAGCATATTAGAAACAGTGGGAGCTCACCCTGCATCTCCTTTTTGCAGTATTTGGAAGCCTTTAAATCTGTAGAGGTTAAAGACACAACCTGCCAGCAGTGATGGCTTGTTACCAGCTGACATCTCCCATGCAATGTGCTTGCTTTTGGTCAGTTGACTTTAAAACATCACAGTTCTACTTCTGATTTAGTAACCAAACCACAGAAACCTTTTCAAGGCTAATGAAAAACCACCACACTTGCTTACATTACAAACCTCCCATAATCAGTGTTTGTGCAGGTCCAGGATCCCAACACGCTCTACCAACAATGTGGTGCCAGGTTTTTTGTAAGAATTTGTACCTCTTTTCTTTTTGAAGTCTGCCCTGTGTCATCCCAGGTGTTTATTTGGTACCATTTGTGGTTTTAACAACTAATCTAGAATAATTCACCTCGGGGAAGATAATTTCCTCTGCAATAAGAGGGAATAGTTTGGGTATCTAATGTAATGAACACAAAGACACTGCAAAGAGGATGGCAGAAACTGCCCAAAGAGACAGGAAATAAAGGTAGGACTTCCTGAGGACTGAAAACTGCTCCTCTCTCTGTCCTAGGTCCCAGTGCATGCCAGCTGAGGTAGTGGCACAAGCAGATTAAAAACTGAAGTGAAGGGTGTGATGCAAGGTGTGAAGAATCAGGGCCACTGTTTTCTTCCAAACCCTGAAGCAGAATTCAGGATTTTCACATCTAAAGCTTCACCTGTGACTTTGCTGCAAGTACCTGTGCAACATCCAGCTACTGCTGCACCTTTTTTATTCTGTCTCTAAAGACAAAAAAAAAAAAAGGCTGTTACCTCAGGTAGAGGATGTCTGTGTGGTACCAAGTCTACACATAACCTACTTCCTTTTCAGCAAGAGATGACACTTTACCATTTTCTTGGTTCTGCTCCACCTCTTTTAAAAGGGAAAACATTCAAAAGAGACCTTTTAATAATTGCAAGAGGGGAAAAAAATGGAACAATTCTCTAACAATCTTATTCTTGGCCTTTTAAACAGATTTAGCAGTCTCCATTCCCTTCTGCAGCCACTCCTGTGCTACACCTCATATGTGGATCACATTGGCCCTGTGGCTTGTATGCAATACCTTTAAAGCAGCTATTGAAGACCCACTACCAGGCAGCTACCTTGACCTTTTGCACTGAAAACCTTTTTGCTTCCAACTTCAAGGAATGAAAACCAGCTCTGCAGAGGGCCCTGTGTGACAGCACAAGAGTGGTTCATTTCCAAAAAGAATTAGCATCAGTAAGTGGAAGCAGAGTTTTAAGCACATAGCAGTGATCCTATTTCATAGGCTAGTAGTTTGGAGAGCAATTCAGGTAGTCAGCAAACCATGGTGCTGAGCAGTTCACAAATAGGATGTGACCACTTCACCTTGTTCAACCTGGCGCTGTGTTGGCAGCAAAATGATAGTTGCCCAATGCCTGCAGACTTCACAAACAGTCCCTTGAGCCTGTCAGCAAGTTGTGAGAGCTTCTCCAATTGTCACCAGGAAATCTATGGACCTCTTCTGCACGTGGCTAGCCTTCCATGGATGAGGCTTCTACCAAGCACTATTGTAGGAAAAAGACATCTCAAGGCTTATTTCCCCAGCAAGTAATTGCATTTCTGGTGCATATCTGTGGCAGCACATCCAAAGCCCTTCCCTCTCCTACACAAGATGGGGGGGGAAGTGGAGAAGTTGAGACAGAGGGAGCCAGGGCAAAACACTTCCCCTAGGGCTGTGGGTCAGCAAACTGACATAAGCATTTCCCCCCAAGCCACATGCTCTGCCAGGCACAGTAAGACATAGACCCAATGCTGGGACACGCCTGGGCAAAGCCCAGATGCTTCTCTGTTCCTGGTGCCCCCTTCTGTTGTTTGTCTGCCTTTGGATATGCTCTCCTGGTGCCATGGGACAAAATTAGATTTGGCTTTTGATTTAAACAGGTGAGCTGCAGAGTGAGTGAGCTCTTCCTCTCGGGTCTTCCCCTACCACTTTTGTGGACTAAGGCAGCTCTAGCGCTTCAGGAGAATGTTTTGATAAAGAGAGGCTCAAAGGGAGCCTGCCCCACCCCCCCCCCACCCCTCCCCAGCCCAGGCAGCCAAGGGGGAGCCCCCCCAAAGACAGGCACCAAAGGGGGAGCCCTCCCCCAAAGCCAAGTGCCAAAGGAATTTGCACAATCAGCAAGCAGCTTTGCAAGTATTTGCTATATTCCTAAAGTCCCCTGGAAGCTCCTTCCTTTTGTAAGTGGGATAATATCGCTGTTTTTGGATATATCTTCTCCAAATACTATTCTCAGTATTTGTAACCAATTCCTATTGGGAATGTAATCTCAACCTAAACTTTATAACCTTCATATCACATTATGTGGGAGGCAGAGCCAAATTAGTAGATAAATAATATTTTATTATTAATTTCTTACCTCATTCCCCTTTATTCATAACAATGAATAANCTGCCTATGGCAGGGGGTTGGAACTGGATGATCCTTGAGGTCCCTTTCAACCTTACCATTCTATGGTTCTATATGAGAGGGTAAGTCCCTAACACTCTAGAGGCTTTGAATGCTAAGGTTGGTTCAGCTGGCTAAACTACTGTCAAGTTTCCTGAAGCTTTGAATTCAAACATGTGTTTATTTGATCTGTGAATTAAACCTGACTACATCTAATGCTTGAAGTAAAAGTCTAAAAATAGATGAGATGTTTTCTCCTTTGGTAGGTATCTGGAGAAATTAGGAAAATACATTTAACTGGAGCCAAATATTAGTTCAAAAAAATCAAACTGAATATTAGTTTTTAAATATCATCAGTTGTGAATTTGGGTGGTTTGTGGGTTTTTTGTTTTGTTTTGTTTTTCTCAAGCACTTTTGAATTTAAATCAAAATATTGGATTTTTTTAAATAGTAACAATAATGTTAACATTCCCAGTGCTAGAACTGCAAATTAATGTTTAATTAAATGATAAATAATCAACACTGTTGTCAAAAGGAAAGAGAAGGGAGGTGGTAGTTTTGAAATTGATAGGATGTAGTTCTGTGGTGGCAGAAGATCAAAGATGAAAATCTAATTAAAATATAAAACACTGCATTAATATCAAAGGGATACCTACAGCTCCAACAGACACTGCCAGGTAATAATACAGGCAACCTGAATTCTTCTAGAAACATCTTTGCCACCACTGCCTTCAAACTTTGCACTTTGTCACAGCCTGAGGAGGAAATCAAATGCAGAGCTGGGACCTGAACTTGGTTTTACTGTCAGAGCTCCTTCGAGAGAGCTTAAAAGCTTCAGTGAAGTCTGTTGGTAAACTGAGCAGCTCCAGCCTGAACAAAAAGTAGTACTGGAGTGTCATATGAGGGTGGTGAGACTCTGGTTGTGGCTGTCTCCTCCATGGTGATGTTCAAGGCCAGGCTGGATGAGGCTTGAGCAGCCAAATCTAGCTGAGGTGTCCCTGCCCACGGTGGGGAGGTTGGAGCAAGTGATCTCTGAGGTCCCTTCCAATCTAAGCCATTCTATTTAAATTCTGCCCTTGTTTTTTGTCTTCTCCCTTTCCACACCTAGAGTTTTCCTCTGGGGAGAGAAGAGGCTATATGGCTTCTGTGTAGCAGAAATGTCACACAACAGAAGGCTGTTTCTGATTAACTGCAGCTCCTTCCACTTTAACCACAGCCATTTAAGCCAAGCAATAAACCAAAAAGAAAAATCAATACTCAAATTGTGCCTCTGTTTCAGATGGATACACAACTGATGATGTTGAATTTTACTGAAATGGAGGTGAGTCAGCAGTAACAGGCATTAACAACATCAAGCTCCCACAGTTTTCTGTTGTTGATTACAAGGTGGTATCAAAAGAGAGTGGAATTTACAACAGGTAAGCAACAGCTAGTTAAAAAATCTGCTCCCCTCTTGACTCATGAAATTCAACAAGGCCAAGTGTAAGGTCCTGCACCTGGGTAGGCACAATCCCAAGCACAACTCCAGGCTGGCTGGTGAATGGCTGAGAGCAGCCCTGAGGAANGTTTGGGAGTTCCTTGCCCCCCCAAACTTTGTAAAATGACCCAGACTAGAACTCAGCCAGCTGGAAGTTAAGGATTGAAGCTCTATTTACAGCTTAGCACAATGTACAAGCTGAGATATACACAATATACAGCAATATTTACAGAAATATACAAGTTAAAGGTAATACAGAAACACAATCTCCCTCCCAGAAATCAGAGACCCCAGGAGGGGCTTCCAACCACCCCTGAACCTTCTCCCCACCCCTATACCTTACCCCAAGGTTTGCCTTACACACAAGGTGAGCTTGGAGGATCAGCCAGGGGGGTTAGAAGGAAAGTGGTTAGTGAGGTTACTCAGCAGAGAGGAGAAAGCCAAAAGCTGCTAGACAGCCCGAGAGACGTCTGACTTATCTATGTTTATGTTCTTAGTTTTATCCATCTCAGCAAGCCTATGAGTGAAGTAGACATCACCATTGTTTCCTTTTCACAGCCTATAGTATAATTTTCTCTATTAAAATATTCCAATTAGCCTCAATCCAGCACACTCATTGTTTGACTTCTTTCTTCCAGGAGCATATCCTCGATTGTCACTTAGCTTCCAGCTTAAAAGAAACATTGGTTACTTCATTTTGCAGACCTATATGCCCTCCACACTGATCACAATTCTCTCCTGGGTATCTTTTTGGATTAGCTCTGATGCCTCTGCAGCCAGAGTTGCTCTAGGTAACTGGTTCTCCAAGTCAGATACACAAATACTTGTTGCCTTTGAACACAGGAGCACCAAAGCAGTAGAGTTGAATGAAGCAGTGTTATTTCCGACCTTACTCATGCAGAATAGGGTCTTCATCTTCAGGAAGGCAGTTCTTAGTCTGGAAAGGAGAAGGCTCCTAGGTGACCTTATTGTGGTCTTTCAGTATCTGAAGGGGCTAGAAGAAAGCTGGGGAAGGACTTTTTAGGCTGTCAGGGAGTGATAGGACTGGGGGGAATGGAACAAAGCTAGAAATGGGGAGAGTCAGACTGGAGGTTAGGAAGAAGCTTTTCAGTACGAGGGTGGTGAGAGCTTGGAAGGGGTTGCCCAGGGAGGTGGTGGAAGCCTCATCCCTGGAGGTGCTTAAGGCCAGGCTGGATGAGGCTGTGGCCAGCCTGATCTAGTGTGAGCTTACTCTGCCTTCTCCTAGTTGGTCTCTTGTCCAGCAGTTGCATATTAGGGAGCTCTTAGGGGGTCTGAGCTCATGGAGGAGGGCATTTTTGGGACCATGAGTGTAAACAGGATGCTTGCTTCACATTTCTCAGAAATTTAGCTCAAATCACCTTTTTTTCTGAGATGTTGGGACATACTCTTTGTTTCAGTCTGTGACACCTGTCTTGTTAGTCACTGTCCTTTTCTTCCTTTCACAGGAATCACAACAGTGCTGACCATGACCACCATCAGTGCCCACCTCAGGGAGACCTTGCCAAAGATTCCCTACGTCAAGGCAATAGATATTTACCTGATGGGGTGCTTTGTGTTTGTGTTCCTGGCCTTGCTGGAACATGCCTTTGTAAACTACATTTTCTTTGGGAAAGGGCCCCAACAAAAAAAAAAAAAAAAAAAAA
>WBNM01014564.1:27704-40031 GCA_013399055.1 Ramphastos sulfuratus | reverse complement strand
TCAGGAAGGCAGTTCTTAGTCTGGAAAGGAGAAGGCTCCTAGGTGACCTTATTGTGGTCTTTCAGTATCTGAAGGGGCTAGAAGAAAGCTGGGGAAGGACTTTTTAGGCTGTCAGGGAGTGATAGGACTGGGGGGAATGGAACAAAGCTAGAAATGGGGAGAGTCAGACTGGAGGTTAGGAAGAAGCTTTTCAGTACGAGGGTGGTGAGAGCTTGGAAGGGGTTGCCCAGGGAGGTGGTGGAAGCCTCATCCCTGGAGGTGCTTAAGGCCAGGCTGGATGAGGCTGTGGCCAGCCTGATCTAGTGTGAGCTTACTCTGCCTTCTCCTAGTTGGTCTCTTGTCCAGCAGTTGCATATTAGGGAGCTCTTAGGGGGTCTGAGCTCATGGAGGAGGGCATTTTTGGGACCATGAGTGTAAACAGGATGCTTGCTTCACATTTCTCAGAAATTTAGCTCAAATCACCTTTTTTTCTGAGATGTTGGGACATACTCTTTGTTTCAGTCTGTGACACCTGTCTTGTTAGTCACTGTCCTTTTCTTCCTTTCACAGGAATCACAACAGTGCTGACCATGACCACCATCAGTGCCCACCTCAGGGAGACCTTGCCAAAGATTCCCTACGTCAAGGCAATAGATATTTACCTGATGGGGTGCTTTGTGTTTGTGTTCCTGGCCTTGCTGGAACATGCCTTTGTAAACTACATTTTCTTTGGGAAAGGGCCCCAACAAAAAAAAAAAAAAAAAAAAAGCAACAGGAAGGGTAGAACATGCTACAAGTGAGGAGGTTGGAAACAAACAGAGTCCAGGTAAAACCTTCACCTTTTCAAACATTACTTCTGATGTCATAATGCTGATGTTTATGATGATTGAGATAAATGCTGTTTGAACATATATGCAAAAGCATTGAAGATAGCTAGAGAAGAATTGTATTTTAAAGGAGATTTTAGCAACAGGTGGCTTGTTCTGTCCTCAGCTGAAAACAGAGTAAGAAGCTACAGGAAAATGCAAATGTTCTGAATACCCAAGCATTTCTTTGCAGCACAGAAGAAATCCAAGGGGTATGATCAAGTTAAGTGTTTTCTATTTCAGTCATATATTTCTTTGTTATAGAAGGTAGTATAGAAGAAATGTTTATTGCAAAGTTCTTTACACACAGAAACTTCACCAAAAATAGAAAGCAGAGATGGACACTTGCTTCAGTGAGTCCTGAATGAAACCACACCACTGAGCTTCCAGTAAGGCAAGGAGGATGCTGCTAGCTTAACAGCAGCTTTCAGACATCAGAATTTCTCCCATTCTACATGAATTTCTACATTCAAGCAGACCACAGCTACCCCTTAAAAACCAAGTCAAACTCCAGGAAGCAATACTAGGGAGAGTTTAACAGGGAACATCACTGAGCACTTGCAAACTTCTAAAAATCTACTGCATTTTTGGGGGAAATAAAAATTCCCTTAGGTGCATTTGGCCCAGTCTGATTCAGAGAAAATATATATCCTATGAGCCAAAGACTTTCTTTTGTCCTCTGCTTTTCTTGCAATATATTACTTAAGTATTAATGAGATCTTATCCAAGCTGTCCTACAAATTTCTGTGCTGTTGTGGCCTGAGGTGATAACATTTGGGCAAAACTATCTTTGAGGCCTCTGCTCAGCTTGAAGAATGAGCCCAACACATAAAACTCTATCAGGTAAGATTTTATCTTCATGGATGGTTGCAATTTCACATGCATATAAGGAAGTGCATCTCAGAAACTGATATTTTGTTAGCTCTGGAGTTGTGTGTCTTGTGTCCTGCCAGCCACACCCATACAGCTAAGCATCATTAACAGCCACGTCCTCAATTTCAGCTAACTCATGAGCCTATGAGAGGTCCTTGCCTGCATTCACCTCATTGTGAGTGGGTAAATAAATTCAGTTCAATTCATCAGTCTCCAAGATCCAACAAAGTGGTCTCCTCCACAAAGCAGAGGAAATAAGCCATGAATTATTGTGAGCAAATGCCATCTCCCAATTTCTGTGGAAGATAAGGAAGAGGAAAGCAAAAGAAACAAAACCAAAAGCCAACAAAAATCCACAAAGTCTGACCAGCCACCCTAGCAGTTCCTGAGATAATCCAGCCTAGGGGAGAAGCAGCACAACAAGGGTTTGTGATGAAGAGGGAAGCAACACTTCTTCAGAGGCCAGCTTTGGCTACATGAGCCCCAAGGCACCAAACTGAGTAAAAGATGAGGAAGTGTAAAGGATAAGGGTGCAGGTAAGCTCTTTTTCCTACATATTTGGAGAGTTTAACAAAAAGCTCTAACTCATGACTGAAAGCTTTTGTCTAAATGTTACACTGGAAAAGATCACACTGAGACCAATAACCAGAGGGGGATGGAAAGCATTTACAATCCCACTTGAACTTTTCAGAGCACCACATGCATACCCCAGCCTTTCTCTGATAGAAAACAGAAGGTATATACACTTTGTACCAGGATTTGAGTGTGTTCACACTTGAGACTGCAACTGTATTTTGAAGCTGAGAATGCTCAAAGTTAGAATGCTTTCTGACTGTGCAGAGAAGGGGGTTGAGGTTTTAGATACACACACACACCCCTCAATAGATATCACAGAATCACAGTGTTGTCAGGTTGGAAGGGACCTCAAGGATCATTCAGGCTCCAACCCCCTTGCCATGGGCAGGCACACCTCACACTAGATCAGGTTGCCCAGAGCCACATCTTTCCTGGCCTTAAAAACTCCCAGGCACGAGGCTTCCATCACCTCCCTGGGCAACCTGCTCCAGTGTCTCACCACCCTTATGGTGAAGAACTTCATAACATCTAATCTAAATCTCCCCTTCTCTAGCTTGGATCCATTTCCCCTAATCCTATCACTACTCAACATCCTAAGAAGTCCCTCACCAGTTTTCTTTTAGGCCCCCTTCAGATACTGGAAGATCACAATAAGGTCTCCTCACAGCCTTGTCTTCTCTAAGTTCAACAACCCCAACTCTCTCAACCTGTCCTCATAGGAGAGGTGCCCCAGCCCATCAGTGGATTTTATCATCTCACTGGAGATACATTCACATGGAACTTGGTGGACATTCATTTTACTCAGTGTAGAAATGCTGATGTCCAACAGTCACATTTCTGTTTATGGCAGGAAGAACACACATGACCAAAGCAGTGGGACACAGTATTGCTGAGTGATCTCCAACAAAGACAGCTCCCAGCCCCACTCCATCATGTTGATAGTTTTCACTGGTATTACAGTGTCTGTACCAGAGCANCTCAGCTTGAAGAATGAGCCCAACACATAAAACTCTATCAGGTAAGATTTTATCTTCATGGATGGTTGCAATTTCACATGCATATAAGGAAGTGCATCTCAGAAACTGATATTTTGTTAGCTCTGGAGTTGTGTGTCTTGTGTCCTGCCAGCCACACCCATACAGCTAAGCATCATTAACAGCCACGTCCTCAATTTCAGCTAACTCATGAGCCTATGAGAGGTCCTTGCCTGCATTCACCTCATTGTGAGTGGGTAAATAAATTCAGTTCAATTCATCAGTCTCCAAGATCCAACAAAGTGGTCTCCTCCACAAAGCAGAGGAAATAAGCCATGAATTATTGTGAGCAAATGCCATCTCCCAATTTCTGTGGAAGATAAGGAAGAGGAAAGCAAAAGAAACAAAACCAAAAGCCAACAAAAATCCACAAAGTCTGACCAGCCACCCTAGCAGTTCCTGAGATAATCCAGCCTAGGGGAGAAGCAGCACAACAAGGGTTTGTGATGAAGAGGGAAGCAACACTTCTTCAGAGGCCAGCTTTGGCTACATGAGCCCCAAGGCACCAAACTGAGTAAAAGATGAGGAAGTGTAAAGGATAAGGGTGCAGGTAAGCTCTTTTTCCTACATATTTGGAGAGTTTAACAAAAAGCTCTAACTCATGACTGAAAGCTTTTGTCTAAATGTTACACTGGAAAAGATCACACTGAGACCAATAACCAGAGGGGGATGGAAAGCATTTACAATCCCACTTGAACTTTTCAGAGCACCACATGCATACCCCAGCCTTTCTCTGATAGAAAACAGAAGGTATATACACTTTGTACCAGGATTTGAGTGTGTTCACACTTGAGACTGCAACTGTATTTTGAAGCTGAGAATGCTCAAAGTTAGAATGCTTTCTGACTGTGCAGAGAAGGGGGTTGAGGTTTTAGATACACACACACACCCCTCAATAGATATCACAGAATCACAGTGTTGTCAGGTTGGAAGGGACCTCAAGGATCATTCAGGCTCCAACCCCCTTGCCATGGGCAGGCACACCTCACACTAGATCAGGTTGCCCAGAGCCACATCTTTCCTGGCCTTAAAAACTCCCAGGCACGAGGCTTCCATCACCTCCCTGGGCAACCTGCTCCAGTGTCTCACCACCCTTATGGTGAAGAACTTCATAACATCTAATCTAAATCTCCCCTTCTCTAGCTTGGATCCATTTCCCCTAATCCTATCACTACTCAACATCCTAAGAAGTCCCTCACCAGTTTTCTTTTAGGCCCCCTTCAGATACTGGAAGATCACAATAAGGTCTCCTCACAGCCTTGTCTTCTCTAAGTTCAACAACCCCAACTCTCTCAACCTGTCCTCATAGGAGAGGTGCCCCAGCCCATCAGTGGATTTTATCATCTCACTGGAGATACATTCACATGGAACTTGGTGGACATTCATTTTACTCAGTGTAGAAATGCTGATGTCCAACAGTCACATTTCTGTTTATGGCAGGAAGAACACACATGACCAAAGCAGTGGGACACAGTATTGCTGAGTGATCTCCAACAAAGACAGCTCCCAGCCCCACTCCATCATGTTGATAGTTTTCACTGGTATTACAGTGTCTGTACCAGAGCAGGAGAAGTGGTTTTTTTGGGGGGGTTTGGTTTTGATTTGTTTTTTGAGCACAAAAGTAGCACAGTTTTAAGTATATACAACTACAGGATTTAGTTCTCCTTTTTACTCCTGACCCATACCACTTATCCATACAGGTACCTATAACCAGTAGAAGATATCTAACAGTGCTTCCTCTCTGTGCCAGGTGAAGGTCTTGCTGACATACAGCTCCCACAACTAGAAGTTCCAATTCCTTCACCAGGTAACAAAGGCTTTACACATGTGAGCAACACTCAAACTGACCACAATTTTAATACAGCATAGAGAATCATAGAATGGTAAGGTTGGAAGAGACCTCAAGGATCATCTAGTTCCAACCCCCTGCCATAGGCAGGGACACCTCCCACTAGTACAGGTTACTCAAGGCCGCCTCCAACCTGTCCTTGAACACCTCCAGGGAGGGAGCAGCCACAACCTCCCTGGGCAACCTGTTCCATGACATTGTTTTCTTTTTTTTTAAACAGAAGACCACATGGAAAACGAAATTCTGCTCCTGCTTCATATGTGGCTGGTCCTTGCTCTACAGACTGAAGGTGGAAATAAAGCCTCTCCAGTTTTACAATTTGTCATTTTAATTTCTAATATACCAAAAATACATTAATTTGTAATAAATCTTGTTTCTCTGAATAAAGCACCACAACTGTTTATATCTCCTTGTCCATTTGTTGAAGCTAGATGTCACCACGAAAACCACCATAATTATGAACAGGACAAACCACCCAGCAAGAAAATATTTTGATAATCCAGGTGTGCAACTGTTTGCTTCCCCAGACAATTATAACATGAATAATCATTATGCAGATGTTGTCTCAAAGCATAAGAAAAAGGCAGGATGCAATTATAATGCAAGTGAGAAAGGAGTTGAGCCATCAAAGGGGTTTATAAATGGCAGCACATGGTAGGTGACAGGTCATGTCTTGCTCCCCAGTTCTGCACAGTATCACACTTCCAAACTTTGTGACCCACAAAACACCTGGTATGGAAAGTCAAGGACATGTCCTCCCAACTGGAAAATCACAAAGGAGAAGCATGTAGCCACACAACTAGCTCAACCTTTGAGTAAATCCAGACCTGAACAAGTACATCCCTGCTGAGCATGGCTTGACTCTTTGTAGATCAGATGCTGGTAACTACTGCATTTGTTCCACTTGGTATGAGTAACATGGCCCTGCATCTTTCAGCTTAAGAGGAAGAAAAGATGCTTTTGTATGGAGACAAAATAGAAGTTCTTACCTTTTATGTCCCAACAGTTAAATAACTATGCAGGCAAAAATCCATTTCCAACAGCACTACACATTTGAGACCCTCTCTCTGTCATGAAGTGCCAGCATGATCTCTTTAGAGCTCACTGACTACTATTTGACTGTTGCAGGACTGTTGTTTGGGGTTTGGTTTTTTTTTTTGTTATTGCTTTAACTGTTTCACTCTTAAAAAACCTTGTGATGCTCCCAAGCAGGAAACTAATTTCTTAGGGAAACATACAAGCCAAATAATTTCTTTTTATGACGTTCCTTGAGCACACATCAAGGATTTCCCATCACTGATGAAAATTTGTGTATAAGTACCTGTGCTAAGTTACAATGCAAAGGAAGAATTAAAAAGCTACACACCCAGCCTAGTTGCACAGTCAGTATAGACACAAATGTGATTACAAGAAGCATCACCACAAACATGGCTCTGAAGAGTATCTAAAGCCTTTAAAAAAACTTTAAATATTTAAGTATTTTAAAAGTGGCAATTACACTAAGTGACCAACAACATCAGCCCTAGATGCTTTAACACCCCTCTCAGATACTTCTCATATGCTCAAAAGACAACCAAAAAAAAAAATCCCCAAACAGGATAACCACATCAATTGTTCAGCTTTCTACAAATTCAGGCAAAACTGATGCATTGTACAAGCAAGGTAAACACATTTAGGCTCAGAATCTCTCTTAAGCAAGAAATCCTGTTTCCATCTGAGCAATGGCCAGCATATGTAACAAAGCTTAGTGCATTTCAGTTAGAAAACAAGGTAGTATTTGAAGCAATAAATTCATTCTATTTGACCAAGAACTACTCTAAGGCTTGATAGGTCTCATCTTTCTTATCTAAGGGAGCTGAAATACTCCACTCCCAAGCAGGTAGCCAGCTAGTGGGGCAGAAAAATGAGTAGACAAAGCATTCTGTCTTCCATCCCCATTTTTGGTCATGCCATCCAATGCAAACCTGTCAAAGACTCTGTGCAAACAGCAGCACCTACCTGATGGAATGCATCACTGAGACATGCAGTGGAATGAGTCAAAGCCTGCCGGCTGTCAGCACAGGACCAACAGCAAGCCCTTTGTAAATTCCTATTAAATAAGGGAGAGCACATTAAGACAGAAAATTAACAGCTTTCACTGTGCGCATATTGCCTGTTAATTCATTCTAACATCAACAACACCAATAAGCCTCTCTCAGAGACCCCTTAATTTGTGTGGTTTTCAGATTCATATGGGAATTTGAAGAGAATTTGATCTGAGTACATCAGAAGAGCTTTTATACTTCTCTGAGATAATTCATCCAAGCTCAGTGCAAGGCCCTCTGCTCTGAATGGCCAAGATTGTGATTCAAAGACCAAACTGAATTCTGATGTACACGAATCATCCTGCCCAAAATGATTTAAATAAAACTCATTTTACAATCTAACAGGTTCATTCATAACACTTAAAGCAGGATTTTGTAGGCTGCTTGGCTTCTAATAAGCTGTCAGGGCATATTACTTGAAGAAACATCCCTATGAATCACATTAGATTGTAGGCAGTTATGAGCTGTCTTCACAAAAGAGAAGCCATAACAACTGCTTAATGATGCTTGCACTGCTGTTACTACTCTTGTTACATGAGAGTCAATTAGCTTAAGCATTAGATTATGTAATCAAAGACAGCTCAAAGAGCTGCCTTGTACAACGGAGAAGGTTGACCTACTGAAATCTCTGAGAATTTTTATATATATATATAATCATAGAATAGTAAGGTTGGAAGGGACCTCAAGGATCATCTACTTCCAACGCCCTAATATATATATATATAGTTTTTTTACAGAGACAACTCAGATTATTGCCATTTCCTCAGAAAATGTCAGAGCTTTGGAGACCTGGAAACTCTACCTTAGATCTTTCTGCTCCTGGAATTTCATAGAATGGCTTAGGTTGGAAGGGACCTCAGAAATCATCTACTCCAACCTCCCCACCATGGGCAGGGATACCTCTCAACTAGATTTAGCTACTCAAGGCCTCATCCAACCTGGCCTTTGACACTCCCAAGAAGGAGACAGCCACAACCTCCCTGGGCAGCCTATTCCAGAGTCTCACCACCCTTGTACTGGAGAGCTTCTTCCTAAACNAAACCATTCTATGAGTCTAAACATGAAGACTTGAGGCCATATCTCAAGAAAGGATTGTATAATGGCTTGTAGTGACTGGACAAGAAGCAATGGCTTTAAGCTGGAAGAGGGTAGATTTAGACTGGCTGGTAGGAAGTAGTTCTTTACAGCGAGGGCAGTGAGACACTGGCACAGGTTGCCCATGGAAAATGTGGATGCCCTCTCCCCAGAGATGTTCAAAGCCAGGTTGAATGAGACCTTGAGCAACCTGGGCTAGCAGAAGGCATCCCTGCCTATGGCAGGGGGGTTGCAATTAGATGATCTTGCAGGTTCTTTCTAACCCAAGCCACTGCATGGCTCTATGGTGATACTATGATTACTAACACCATGCTGGTTTGTGACCTCTCTAACCCAGAACATGAGCTTTTCCCAACAAAATGATGGGTATCATGAAAGCACTGAAAAAATGTGGATTTATTGCAGTTAAATCTACTTTCCTTCCAACATAATAAAATTAGAGGTTCAGGTGCCAGTTAGGTAAATACTGCTGCACAACTACTTAAGCTGTTTGGAGAAATAAACTAAAACATGCACACAACTCCCTCAGATAAGGAAAATCTCCCATGGCTACCCAGCATATCTATATCTCTACTCACCACAGTGTGTGTGGGAAAGATGTTCCTTAGGTTCCATCCTAAAGGAGAGAAGTTCTGAGCTGCAAAGGCTACTTCTGTGGAGCGAGAGAGAGCCTCTTTCTAGCAGACCTCCATTTATAGCCTTGCAGGTGTAGCTGTGGTCAATTGGTTAATTAATTTTGTGATCCATGCAAACAAAAGAGGCAGAGGCACCAGAGACCAGAAGGTGATTTTCATCAGCTGAACTTTATCAGCTTCTAGCAAGCCTCCACTCCCCCTGCTTGCAGAACCCTGCTCTTGACAGGGGTGGGGGCAGTTTGCACCTGCCATAGTGGGGACTGGGATGTGCCCACCCACTGCATGCTTGTCTCACCAGGACAGGATCTGTTGCTAAACCTGTGGCATCTGTTTTAGTTTAAAGCGAGTCAGAAGCTCTTTGACCTCTTACAAAAGGCCCTCCTACACCAAAAAATCCAGAGTACAGCCCTGCCATGCCTCACTTAGAATCACAGAGCCAGTCAGGGTTGGAAGGCACCACAAGGATCATCCAGTTCCAATCCCCCTAACCATGGGCAGGGACACCTCATACTAGATCAGGCTGGCCACAGCCTCAGCCAGCCTGGCCTTAAACACCTCCAGGGATGAGGCTTCCACCACCTCCCTGGGCAACCCCTTCCAGGCTCTCACCACCCTCATGCTGAACAACTTCTTCCTAACATCCAGTCTGAATCTCCCCACCTCCAGCTTGGTTCCATTCCCCCCAGTCCTGTCACTCTCTGACAGCCTAAAAAGTCCCTCCCCAGCTTTCCTGTAGGCCTCCGTCAGATACTGAAAGGTCACAATAAGATCCTCTGGGAGCCTTCTCCACTTGAACCTCCTTGGATCAAAGCTTCACACAAAACCTCCCTCAGGCCAACACCTCCAGGCCTTCAATGCCCCCTGGCTCCCCCATGCCTCTCTACCTCCATACCAAAACCATTATGCTGGAGTTAAATTCAGCTTGGCAGCTCCAGGCCCCCATTGAGCCACCCCCAGGCCTAATTGGTAGCATCGCCAAGGCCGACCAGGCCTTACTGCTCCACAGGGGATAAGAACCTGCAACTTCTTCCCAGAAGGAGAGAGCCAGGGAGAAGGGAAGCAAAGTGACCTCGCAGCCAGTTTTATAGGGGTGCAGGACTTATTGTTGGATTGAGTCCAGAGGAGGCTACAAAGATGCTGAGAGGGCTGCAGCAGCTCTGCTCTGAGGACAGGCTGAGAGAGTTGGGGCTCTGCAGCCTGCAGAAGAGAAGGCTTCCAGGACACCTTGCAGTGGCCTTTCAGGATCTGAAGGGGGCTACAAGAAAGCTGGGGAGGGACTTTTTAGGCTGTCAGGGAGTGACAGGACTGAGGGGAATGGAACAAAGATAGAAATGGGGAGATTCAGACTGGATGTTCAGAAGAAGTTGTTCAGCATGAGGGTGGTGAGAGCCTGGAAGGGGTTGCCCAGGGAGGTGGTGGAAGCCTCATCCCTGGAGGTGTTTAAGGCCAGGCTGGCTGAGGCTGTGGCCAGCCTGATCTAGTGTGAGGTGTCCCTGCCCATGGCAGGGGGATTGGAGCAGGCTGATCCTTGTGGTTCCTTCCTACCCTGACAATTCTGTGATTCCTATTAGAGTGTGGAGAAATGTGAAGACTCTTTGAAGGATTATAACCAGTACATCAGACATCATCTCAAAGTTAATAGTTATACCAGGAGGTACTTCCCCAGTGTCTGTGAGAAGTATCACTCAAGGAGAAGTTCATTGACATTTTGAGAGAGGCAGGGAACTTCAAAACAAAGAGTAGTAGAGACAAACACGCTCAGTTCCCAATTAAGGAATCAGCTGATTTGATCTCACTGGGATTTTATTCTTTCCTCCACGTAGCAAAGTTGAAATTGATGAGGACAAAAAAAAGTGCCAGCTATAATTTTGTATTAAAAAGTAGAACACACACATACACTCCTGGAAGCAACTACTGAGGGATACCTCAGCCCAAGAATGGTCACTTTCTCTTCACTCAGGTTTCCCGTGGTTGGTAATTGCAACACATCCTCCCCAAAGATCCAAGCACACATCTGAGAATGGTTCTGCAGTTTCCTACAGACTTCCTTACTCTGCTGAGCAACAGGAGACACAGTTGAGTTTCCCAGCACAGTGACATTGGATACATTGCTCCTGAAGAGTTGCCTCTCAACCTAGCTGCTTTTTTCCTGACAGCTCCAGCCAAGGAGCTGCAGGTAAGGTGACAGCAAGGTCCATCTGACTGAGAAGCAATAGGTCAGTCACCTCCTACCTCTGTCAAATCCATTTCCCTTCCCTCTTGCCAGGTTTTTTCCCTAGTAGTGTTTACATTATGTTGCCTAACATCATCAAATCCATTTCCTTTCCCTCTTGCCAGTTTTTTTTTTTCCTAGTAGTGTTTACATTATGTTGCCTAACACAGCATTTTATTGAAGTGGAACTATTTATCTGCTGAGTTTTATTTCATATTGAAAGTGGTTTATACTTTTAAGAGAGCCAAAAGGTAAAACCCAATAGGGTTTATGTAGGCATTGAGGTGACTTAGCAATGCCAGCTGCTACAGAAAGAAACCTCAATCAGGACAGCAGGCAGCAATGCCTACAGCTGGGAGTTAGCAGGGAATGCAAAAGAGCGAGGTGGAAAACTTCCTCACTAGTTCCTCAAGGTCTGACAGCAAGGTGAGCTGATGACCTTAGCAGCAGCTGACACTACACCAGTTTAACCAGACTGCAATAGTAAATGGAACAATCCTACATGTTCATGTTTGCCACATCCTGCACGACCTGGATCTCCTAACAGATCAGGGCCTGCTGTTCCTTCCTTTTGTTCATGCAGGAGGCTTCTACAGAAAAGAGTCTGGAGTGATGAATGCCCAAAGGAGAAAGGAAATAGGTTTCATTTACTCATTACCAAGAACAAGGCTGCAATACAGGAATTTGACATTGCTAATTGTGCTGGTTTGAGGCTAATTGGAATATTTTAATAGAGAAAATTATATTACAGGCTGTGAAAGGAAAACAATGGTGATGTCTACTTCACTCACAGGCTTGCTGAGATGGATAAAACTAAGAACATAAACATTAGATAAGACAGTTGAGGTCTCTGGGGCACAGCATCTGGAGCTGTCTAGCAGCTTCTGGCTTCTCCTCTCTGCCAATTAACCTCACTAACCACTTTTTCTTCTAATTCCCCCTGGCCGATCCTCAAAATTCTCCTTGCACGTAAGGCAAACCTTGGGGTAAGGTATAGGGGTAGGGAGAAGGTGGAAGGGTGGTTGGGAGCCCCTCCTGGGGTCTCTGATCTCTGGGAGGGGAGTTGTGTTTCTGTATTACCTTTAACTTGTATATTTCTGTAAATATCCCTGTATATAGTGTAT
>WBNM01014564.1:9147-27324 GCA_013399055.1 Ramphastos sulfuratus | reverse complement strand
TTTACAAAGTGGGGGGGAGCAGGGAACTCCCAAACCATCACACTAATCTGGGGGGGGGGGGCGGCTCTTTGAGGGTATCTTTGACTCTTGCCTCCCAAGTCCTAGTCACATCCCAGCTTTAATGAAGGACAATGAAGGAAAAATTCCTCAGCTTTCATCTCTCTGCTACAATCTTTAATCTCCAGTCTACTAAAGCATCTAAAAGCATCCCAGCATCTAAAAAGGTTCTGAGTTAAGTGATCAATAAATCAACCAAACCACTTATTGCAATTATTCACAAAACCAAGTGTTTATTTACAGGTATAAATACATCAATGCTATGAGGACTCTGTCATGTTCTTCATTATCATGGCACCTTAGAAAAAGGTAGCAGATGATGCAAGTTAAGGTGCCACAGGTTTCATCAGGCACCTGTGAAGTCACTACCAAAGCTGAAGCAAAAGAAGCCTGACACGACATCCTAAGTGACATTTTCCATGGTTCTATAAATACTTAGTACTAAAAGAAACTATCCATGGGATTTTTATTCTTCTGCTCAAACAGATATAACATTTTAGTATTTTAATCAAAGGATTAAGTTTATTTGGTCACAAGTCATAAACAGCCTTCTCACTACAGTATTTCAGAGCACCCACAACTTTTGGCTTTGCTGAGAACATTTCCTTGGGGGTTGTTTTCTCCTCAAGTCAGCTGGGCAGCCAGCAGCTGCTGTCGAGGACATGAATTCCATCACTTCAGCTGCAAAACAACCTTCAAAAAGGAGAAAAAGGAATAAGATTGAAGTTGGATGAAACCAAAGCTTTTTGCTTTCTGCTACAGCATAACATTCAACTGTAGACAGATGTCTTTTCCCTAGAAAACACTCAGCCCCTCTGTGAGCTCTCACAACCATTGCTTCACTTTCTTTACCACTTACTGCACACCAACCATCACTCATCTCCCTGTAATCAAAAGTGGAGTGGCAATTTCCAAGTCCAGCACACGAAGTAGAACTGAGGAACCATTTTCAGAGTGAATTCCAACTTGTGCACACATAAATCTAAGTAAGGAGATGACAACATTCCACAGCTTCCATCCAGATCTTCAAGCAGAAGAAAAGGAGAGTGGAGATTCTGTCCTGGAGTAATCTTTGTCAAGATACTATTTCGTTTTGGAGGTAAAAAATTCAGGGGAAAGGGAGCTGTTAAGGGCTCTGAGCTCACAAGACCAGCTGTACTTGGACTAATTTATTCTTCTCACTGGTTGTGGCTACCTCCTCCCTGAGGTTGTTCAAAGCCAGGCTGGATGAGGCCTTGAGCAGCCAAGTCTAGTTGAGAAGTGTCCTTGCCCATGGCAGGGAGGCTAGAATAGTGACCTCTAAGGTCCCTTCCAACATAAGCCATTTTATGATTCTATGAATTTCATCTCCCAGAAAATATTTAATAAATATTTTGAGACATTTTCAGATTTCAAACAAACAAAAACCAACAAATCCTCCACTTCCCTTTACAGCAGAGCCAGAGTTCATCCTGAAAGGTAACTGAAGGAGGGACTTCAGGGTTTGGAGTTAACATCAGGGTACAAATCAGATGATACTTCCTCCCCTAAAAATTTTTCCTTCAAATCCTCACTTCCCTTAGCTCTTCTTGTTAAGACATCTGAGACAATCCAAATAAAAATTAACTTGAAATTTCCTTCTTGGGTTTCTCTACTGGAATCCTCCTAACTTTTTTCCTGATTTGTTACCCTATGGAAGTTAAAGCATCCAGGTCTTAGCAGAGCAAAGTGGCAGAATGACCTCTCTGGATCTGCTGGCAATGTAACTTTTGATGCAGCCCAGGCTGCCATCTGTGCTGCAAGCTTGCACTGTGTGCTCATGTCCACTTTCTCATCCATCAGCACCCCCAAGGCCTTTTCCACAGGGCTGCTTTTCTATTACCTCATCCCTCAGTCAGCATTCATAGTGAGGGTTCTCACAGGACCTTTCAATGGTGATCTGAACAGACTCATGCTTATCAGGATTCTAATTACAGTACAAAAAAACCCAACCTAGACTAAATTATGCAAAAAAATAAATCCCTGAAGTCTCTCCAAGACAGTCTGCCCTCTGTAAGGCCTCCTGTAACTCTACAGTGACTTTGCCAATGAATGAATGACTTTGGCTTTTCAGCAAGACATGCAGAAGTAAAAACTTCAGTTAAAATAAACTCTACTAGCAGGTAAGAAGTCAGGACAAAGGATGGTATCAGTCAGAGCTACCTTGTTAGCAGCTTCCAGTGCATTGATGAGGTTCTGCAGCTCTTCTTTATTCATCTCGATGGAAATTGGTTTAACTTCACCATTTTCTCTCACATCCAAATCAAGATTGAGAAGTGGCATTTGCAGCATGGAGATCTTATCACTGGAGAGAGCAAGCTGTGCAGATTGATGAAACAACAACAAGGTGTAAAGGTGAGCCATTAAGTTTGTCCTAGCATCACATCTACTACTGCCGCTGTTACTGCCAGAACAAATATCAACACAACAAAACAGCTCTGCAGTTCTTGTCCTTTTGTTTTGTTTCTCATTGTTTGGATTTTTTTGGTTGGTTGTTAATGCCAACAAACTGAAATACTGACCTCCCTCTTCACAGCAACACATTTGTCATAACAATTTGCTGTAATTGCTGGGCTGCTGTTTTTCTGTTGTAGGTGAAAAGAAAGGATACATTTGACCATGGCTCCTTCAAAGTACATGCATTCTGAAGTTGAGGGAGGTTCACCTCCCCTTCTACTCTGCCTTAGTGAGGCTCCACCTAGAATATTGCACCCAGTTCTTTCCTCCTCAGTTCAAGAGGGACAGGGATTTACTTGAGACAATTAAATGGAGAGCTACAAGGATGCTGAAAGAACTGGAGCACCGCCTGATGAGGAAAGACTGAGAGCCCTGGGGCTATTCAATCTGGAGAGGAGAAGACTGAGAGGGGATCTAATCAGTGTATATCAATATCTGAGGTCTGGGGGTCAGGAAGGGAGGGACAGCCTTTGCTCACTTGTGCCCTGGGACAGCACAAGGGGCAAGGGATGGAAACTGCAGCACAGGAAGTTCCATCTCACCATGAGGAAGAATTTCTTTACTGCAAGGATGACAGAGCACTGGCACAGGCTGCCCAGAGAGGTTGTGGAGTCTCCTTCTCTGGAGCCTTTCCAGCCCTGTCTGGATGTGTTCCTGTGAGACCTACACTTCTCTGGCAGTGGGAGTTGGACTTGAAGATGTCCAGAGGTCCTTTCCAACCCTTAACATCCTGTGATCCTGTCCCTGTATTCAAACAGTTTTGGTAATCACCAAGAAAGGTCTTATAGAAGGAGACAGCTGGGAGAAAGAGGACACCTTTGGGCAGTTTTCAAGACTGTCTCCAGCTGATCAAACACTGTCCTGGCACTGATGAGAAGGATGATATGCCAGCTGTGCTTTCTTTTTTATTATTATACTCCAGTAGAAGTTAGGCTTAAAAATACATTAGAGTCACAGATCAGCTGATAACAACTTGGGTCAGTATTGTACACAGCTAAATTGTTTAGTTCAGAGAGCAAAATGATCTATAGCAGAGGAGAGACAACACCTTTGTAAGGTTCAGCTGTGATTAAGTGGAAAAAAAAAAAGTCACAGCCAGCTCAAGTTAAAAATAGGAAGTGATTTAAAGCAAAATGAATACAATAGTTTAGACATGTACTAAAATGTGTATCACAAACCAGAAAGAAGCTAAAAAAGAACCTTCAAAGAAAGTTAAAAAGAAACCAAAAAGGAAAGAGAAGAGCTCACATTAGATTATATTTGTCAGTAAATGCAGTTAGTGAGAAATCAGTCCCTAGTAACAGTTCATCTGAAGCATTATCATGCCACATTTCCTCTTTGATTTTCAAAGCTGTCTGCTGCAAAAAATGATTTAACATTCTTGCTGAAATGGAAAACTCTTTTCACAGCTCTACAAACCTGTTTAACAGCTTCCATGGACTAGCTGAAAACAAAACCACTATAAATAATGTTGTTAATCTTTGATCTAACTTCTAACACTGTAACCCCAAAGCCCCCTTCAGGCAACACAGCTCTTATTGCCTTATTATCAAAAGAAGTCTAAAGATAAATGATTTCAAAGTAATTACTGAATAATTTATAATTGTAGGAATGTCAAAATTAAAAAGCCTAGGGAACAGTGCATTACTCCTAAATCAAGTACTTATTCTTTGTTTGAATGAAAATGCTGTCTACTGTGTAAGCAGCAGATCCAGAGAGGTGATTCTGCCACTTTGCTCTGCTGAAACCTCACCTGGAGCACTGCATTCAGCTCTGGAGCCCTCACACAGGAAGGAGATGGAGCAGGTCCAGAGGAGGGCCACAAAAATGATCAGGGAGTTGCAGCATCTCTGCTATGAGGACAGGCTGAGGGACCTGGGGTTACGCAGTCTGGAGAAGGCTCTGGGGAGACCTGAAAGCAGCCTGCCAGTACGTGAAGGGGGCTACAAGAAGGATGCAGAGAGACTGTTTGCAAAGGCCTGCAGTGATGGGACAAGGGCAATGGCTTCCCACTAGAGCAGAGCAGATTTAGTTTGGATGTTAGGAACAAGTTCTGCACCATGAAGGTGGTGGAACACTGGTACACGTTGCCCAGGGAGGTGGTTGAGGCCCCATCCCTGGAGGTATTCAAGGTGAGGCTGGACAGGGTTGTGGGCAACCTGATCTAGTTGAGGGGGTCCCTGCTGACTGCAGAGGTGGGTGGATTGGATGACCTTCAAGGGTCCCTTCCAACCCAGACCATTCTATGATCCTATTCAGGCCTCAAAATAATAAATAAAGCAGCCAACAGTTTCTGGTATTCCTGAAAAACACTCAATCTCCTTTTAGGAAAGAGAAAGGTATTGTAACTTTTAATGTAGGGAGGGAAAAGCAAAAAAAAAGATTTTCCAGTTCATACAGATTTCTGGCAAGTCTTGAATGTTTTATAGTGAATGTTGGGTTTTTGATACCTATAAAAACTGAATCACACTCCAGAAAGAGCAAGCTTAAGGGGACTGTATCAACAGTGACTTCTGTGCTGTGGAACACTTCTGCCAAACAACATCAAAACAACATTTTCACCTTTAACTGCCAGTCGAAGTCCTGCAGCTGGGCAGATGAGATTGCATTCACTCTTTCCACTAGTGCATTCCTGATTTCTTCCTTTCTGCCTTTTAGACATTTTGTGATTGCTTCTTGGCAGTCTGAATTCAGTTCATTTATCTGCTGAGCAGCCTACAAAAACAGAAACAAGAATTGTGATTGCCTCAACTATGAGCCACAGAAACAACATGAACCACCCATGACAGTTGTGCTGCATTCAGACAGCTGCTAAACTGGCCCCTGGGGTCTCATCTTCCTTCCACTGCCCTCAACAGCTACCCTCTGTGTTTGCTAGTTAAGAGTCAGTATTTACCACAGCTACATATGAAGAGAAACAAAATTTTTCCTGTCATTCTAAGAGCAGCTCTGGAGGAAACAACCTGGCAGTCCTGGCGGACAACAGGATGACTGTGAGCCAGCAGTGTGTTCTGGTGGCCAAGAAGGCCAATGGCATCCTGGGGTTTATTAGAAGGGATAAGGTTAGTAGGTCGAGAGAGGTTCTCCTCCCCTGCTGCTCTGCCCTGGCAAGGCCATATCTGGAATATTGTGTCCAATTCTGGGACACTCAGTTCAAGAAGGACCTCAGGGAACTGCTTGAGAGAGTCCAGCACAGAGTCACAAAGGTGCTGAAGAGAGTGGAACATCTTCCTTATGAGGAAAGGCTGAGGGAGCTGGGGCTCTTGAGCTTGAAGGAAACTGAAGGGTGATAAGAGATGTGCAGGGCAGCATGGGGAAGATAGAGCAAGGCTCTGTTCAGTGAAATGCAATGACAAGACAAGGGGTAATGGGTGCAAGCTGGAACAGAGGAGGTTCCATGTGAGCATAAGGAAAAGCATTTTCACTGTGAGGGTGACAGAATACTGGAGCTGGCTGCCCAGAGAGGTTGTGGAGTCTCCTCTTTTGGATACATTCTGCCTGCATGTGTTCCTGTGTGACCTGCTCTAGGTGATCCCACTCTGGCAGGGCAGTTAGACTGGATGATCTTTTGAGGTCACTTCCAACCCGTAACATTCTATGATTTTAAAAGAGATGAGAAAATTGAGGCTTTATCAGCCTTCTTAGATACCACTCTAAAATCAAAACAAAAGTTACACCCACAAAGAACTCAGGTTTAGCTGTGAGAGCTTCTGAACATCAGAGTGGAGACAAAACACCTTAGCACAGCTGAAACAGGCACACTGTGGTATTGACCTTCCCAAGCTGCTTAAATATCTTTCTTTGATCTAGCTCACAGCAAGTAGTCAAAATACAGCAATGTGCAAAAGATAAGCACTGAGATTTCTAACAACTGAACAAGTTTTTTCAAAGTTTATACATATGGGAATGCCCTGAATTTTAGTTACTGTCCCACATGGTTCTCCATTCAGTTTAGATTTTGGGTAGGGGGTCAGGAGGGATTTACCTGCAGTCATTACCTTAGAACACAATAGTAATAAACAAAGCAAGCTGAACAGGAGCATGAATTGTTTTTAATGGCAGGTTATATATAATAAGAAAAAGAGATTTAACTTGGTACTACTTAAGACATCAATTTAAGTGAGCAAAAAATAGTATTGTTAACTATTTTAACAATAGTATTTTAACATTTTATCCAGTGCTATTAAAAAAAAAGGGGGTGGGGGTCAATTTCACTTTACTTTTAAAGGTCTTCATAGCATATCTCTAAATACTGCTCACCTACCTCTTTAGCTCAGCCTGCTACTACTCAAATGCTACACTTCAGGACTAAACAAACAAGGCTAATCACTCCATTATCACCTCTCAAAGCCAAGCCCAACCAGCGATGGGTCCTTACCTCTTCATCAGATATGTTTTTGCCCACTGCAGTTCTGAAGTATGTCTTTGTTTCTTCTAAAACCTCCATCCACTCCGACAGACTCCAAATGCTGCCATAATGCTGGTACCGCGGGTAGGCACGGCCACATATGCCATCAATTATTTTATGAAGGAACTGAAAACAATGTGATAGGTAACTTGAGAACACGATTCTATCGCAGACAAGCTACACCAGATCCGAGACTGGGCAGGCAATTCTCTCTTCACTTCTCTCTGGGTGTTCCCCCACGACTGCAGCCCAAAGTCATAAAGGTGTAGGTTCCTGCAGGCCAACTGTGCTCCCGTCCTGCAAGTCAAATCGCAATGCCCGGCCACAGAAATCACACCGTGCTTCAAACGGGAGGTTTGATTTGGACTTATATGTGGACTTAACAGTTTTGTCCACGATTATAACATGCTGCCGGGCAGCAGAGCCGCCACAGCAAAGGGCAGCTCGGTTGCCTCGGCAGTGGGATCGGCAGGACGCAAAGCAGACCTCAAGAGGCTGGGTGCAGCCCCGCTGCGTTCTGACGCCGCACTTCTGTTTTCGTTTCGGAGAGGCACCGCCAGGCCGCCGAGGAAGGGCGGTGCGCTGCAACAGCCCCGCCAGGCCCGCCCGCCCTCATAGGAGCCGCAGAGCGGTAGCTCGGTCTCCCCGCTGCGAAGATCGCCCTCCCCAGCCCCGAGGGCCATCACTGGACACCATCCGGCCGGGCCCAGGGAGCGCACCCCGGCTCTCGCCGCACCCCCACCCTCCCAAGCTGGGTTCGCGGCGGCAGCGGTCCGGAGGCCCCGACTCCAAGGAAAGCAGCTGCCGTCTCGGGCAGGAAGGCAGGCAGGTTGCTGACCGGCACGGCGGCCGCACTCCGCCTGCCTCAGAAGCACCGAGAGCACAGGAGCCCACCTCAAGGATCCGTCCCGGCGGGAGCTTCTCCAGCAGCTGCAGCATCTCCCGGCCCGGCCCCCACCGCGCCGAGCACGTCAGAAGCGCGCTCCCATCCGGCCGCGGCGCGCATGCGCGCGGCACAGCCCCGAGGTCACGGGTTCGAGGCTGGGCGGGACGCTGCGGGCTTGGCGGCTGAAGCGCTGCGCTGGGCAGCCTGAGTCGCGTGCCGTGGCGTTTTGGCGTTTTCCAGGCTTTTCTGTGCAGGTGTTTGTATATTCTGCCTGTTTGGCAGCGGCGCTTCCCGCCCCGCCCCCGATACCGTTGACAGACTGCCCAAATGGTGTCAAGGGAGGAAGTGCAAGACTTGGAACAAGTGCCACATCTTAGAATCATAGAATCATGGAATCATAGAATCATAGAATCAGGGTTGGAAGGGACCACAAGGATCATCCACTTCCAGCCCTGCTGGGGGCAGGGACACCTCACACTAGGTCACACTAGGCTGGCCACAGCCTCATCCAGCCTGCCCTTAAACACCTCCAGGGATGGGGCCACAACCACCTCTGTGGGCAACCCCTTCCAGGCTGTCACCACTGTAATGCTGAAGAGCTTCCTCCTCTCCTCCAGTCTGAATCTCCCCACCTCCACCTTTCCTCCATTCCCCCTAGTCCTGTCACTACCAGACAGCCTAAAAAGTCCCTCTCACTAGAACAGGTCACTCAAGGCCTCGTCTAACCTGGCCTTGAACACCTCCAGGGAGGGAGCAGCCACAACCTCCCTGGACAACCTGTGCCAGTGCCTCACCACCCTCACTGCAAACAACTTCCTCCTAACATCCAGTTTCAATCTCCCCTCTGCCAGTTCAAACCCATTGCCCCTTGTCCTGTCATTACAAGACCTTGTCAATAGTCCCTCCCCAGCCTTCCTGTAGCCCCCTTCAGATCCTGGAAGGCTACTCTAAGGTCTCCTGGAAGCCTTCTCTTCTCCAGGCTGCAGAGCCCCGACTCTCTCAGCCTGTCCTTACAGCAGAGCTGCTGTAGCCCTTTGAGCATCTTTGTGGTATTGGACTCAAATGATCTCAAGGGTCTTTTCTGACCAAAATGATTCTATGATTGAGTCTATGAATGCTAACCTGACTGTGGAGGGGATTACAGACCAGGTTTTAGCATTAGCAACGAGCTTTCTGTGCTTGAATGTGGCTATGAAGAAGAAACCTTCTCTGATTACTTGTAGGAGAAAACCTCTGTGAGGTCAAGTCCTAGGAAAAGAATGGAACACAGAGAAACTGAAATGCCTGTAGACAGAGCAAACAATTATGTGTGTGTAAGGATAGCACTAGGCTGTAAGAACATGAAAGCAGCTGCAAGTCTCTACAGGTGGATAGAAGGTTTGTGGAACCCCCCAGGCTGGCTAAGTCACTTTGAAGACAGGTATGCGGAACAGTGCAGTGTGTGGGAGGTCATGAGAAGAAACAGATGGGCAAGACCAATTTCATGTTCTGCTGACTGTAAACTTCCAGACCCACCCAATTTTTCTCAGGCTTTGCTTATGAGGATTAGAATTCTTTTAAACAAAGGCTCCTAGAAAATGTATTTAATTTTATTGTGGATAAATACTTGAAGATGCTTTCAGGAATAGCTGAAACTTCAAAGAAAAAAATAATTAGATAATTTGGAATAATTATGTTCTTTATTGCCCTAGAATTTGCTATATCAGCTAATGGGAGCCTATCCCAATTTCTTTTGACTGTACAGCATTGCACAGTACAAGACAGAGCAGCAGAGGTGTCGTGGAGACAGGGAATTAATGTGGCTGAGTCAGGAATTATAAAGATAGAATGATTTTATTTTCCTGAAAGCCCTGCCCCCAAACTCTATACAAATCTAATTTGGGTTTATTTACAGGTTCTGATTCGATTGGGAATTCTTTAACAGGATGTTATGGACAAATATAGAGATGTAGGAAGTCAGGGAATGGAAAAGGCTAAGCTACAAACACAGCTTCACCTCACTATCAATCAGGCTGAGCAGAGATGGGACTAGCAGGCTTTGCTCACCAAGGTGAGATAGGTATTGGGTGATGATCCCTTGCTGGGTTTCTCTGCAGCTTGGCTGCCTTCTGACACTGCAAGCAATGTCCTATAGTCTGGGTCCAGGCAACAGCAGCCCACAGCGGGTGGCAAAGCCACCAGAGGCAGGAGTGTCTCCAAACATGACTGCCACAAGGCAGGGATTTGTGGGAGCGACACTGGCTCGGCAGGGGCAGGGAAGAGCCAAACTGCTCAGGTCTGCCCAGTGCAGAATAGCAGCCAGGAAATTGGCTGCTGTATGGTCCGAGAGTAGCCAGGTCCTGCTGTCACCAGCAGCTCTCTCAGATGGACCCCAGGACTTGCCAAGCCTGCAAGTTTGCACAGAGCGGTACAAAAGTGGGGAGAGGTGTCCAAAGGTAGGGACAGTGCAGATTATCCTCAGCTAAATGTAGGATACTGTGGAAAAGGAAGGTCCCGCTGGTCCCCTAACCCACATTGCCAGCTTGAAAGAAAAAATTCCAGCTCTGCCACTGTATTATTTCCTACCCACTTCATCTTTCATTGCAGCATTAAGATAGTCACATCTGACTATACCTACAGGTGATGCAGGAATCCATTAAGTTTGTACCTTGACACCACTGTGCTGTTACGAAGGGGTAATTGATGCAAGATACAGAATCATACAATGGTAAGGTTGGAAGGGACATCAAGGATCAACTAGTTCCAAGCCCCTGCCATAGGCAGGGACACTTCCCACTAGCACAGGTCACTCAAGGCCTCCTCCAACCTGGCCTTGAACACCTCCAGGGAGGGAGCAGCCACANCACCTCTCCAGCTTGTGCAGGTCCCTCTGGATGGATCCCTGCCCTCTAGCAAGTCGACTGTGCCACACAGCTTGGTGCCATCTGCAGACTTGCTGAGGCTGCACTGATTCCTCTGTCCATATTGCTGACAAAGATGTTAAACAGCACTTAGTAGTTGTGGCATAAGAAGCTATGTTAAAATAGTGAATAATTTTGTTCAGCAAGTTGCAGTCAGAGAAAGTTCAGCAGAAACTGAGTCAGAAAAACTGTAAAAAAGAAGAAAGTGAATAGGAAAAAAAACATTGAGAAAAAGTATAACCCAGACAATAGCTTTCTACAAGCAAAGAGTGAGGGAAAAAAAGGCAACAGTTACTAAATAGTTCACTTGATATCACTGACAGGTAATTTTATTAGTTGATAGAGTGGTTTGATAAAAAGAAGATGCAGAATTAAGGTTATCCTGGGGACTAGATAAAATCAACAAGTCAAACAGCTCATATATACAATGAAAAGGAAGGCACACAAGTACATATCATGAGTGCACATCAAAGGTGTGCTGATGCACAGTACAACTCCAGCAGTGTAAACAAGCTAATAACAAGTTTACAGCTGTAGATAAGACTGAAGATTAGCCATAGGAAACTGTCACAGCACAGTAAACACAGAAAAAGAAGGGATAAAGCAATTTATCCAAGTGCATCAAAGCTGACTGTGTGAAGCTTCACTTGGCTAGGACTGCTTTCTAACCATACCTGTCCATCAGCCCACAAGTGGCAGCATTAGATGCAGTTCTTTTTCTTTATAGTTGCACTGCTGTGCCTTCTTATTCAGTGAGTTCAGTGGGGTAGTGAACCTGGGCTATTGGAAGCTGCAGTCTCACTACAGATTACCTTACTTGCTGCAGGAACTACTAATGCCAAGGTCAGAGGTAAATTCCTGCTGCATTAGGAGCTGCAGTAGTAAGATAATCATAGAATCATAGAATTTGGTTGGAAGGGACCTCAAGGATCATCTAGTTCCAATGCCCTGCCATAGACAGGGACACCATAATGATATCTCCTTTAAGATGATTTTTTGCTTGTCTTGGTTATTCAGTGCCGCTTAAATGTCAAAGACTCTTTCAGATTCCTTGATGAATTGTAGCTGACAGAATGGGGAACAGAAGGGAAATCCCTAGAGCAAAAATCCCATCATCTTAGTGACTTTCAAGGCAGAATACATATGATGGCCAAACCACAGTGAGTGGTTTATCAGGCTGAGGGATGTGAGGGAGCTGGGGATGTGCAGCCTGGAAAAGAGGAGGGTCAGCAGTGACCTCATTGCTGTCTACAACTACCTGAAAGGAGGTTGTAGCCAGGTGGGGTTGGGCTCTTCTGCCAGGCAACCAGCAACAGAACAAGGGGACATAGTCTCAAGCTGTGCCAGGGGAGGTCTAGGCTGGATGTTAGGAGGAAGTTCTTGCCAGAGAGAGTGATTGGCATTGGAATGGGCTGCCCAGGGAGGTGGTGGAGTGCCCATCCCTGGAGGTGTTGAAGCAAAGCCTGGCTGGGGCACTTAGTGCCATGGTCTGGTTGGTTGGCTAGGGCTGGGTGCTGGGTTGGGCTGGATGAGCTTGGGGGGTGCTTCCAACCTGCTTGATTCTAGGATTCTATAAATGCTCTCTCAATAATAATGACTGCAAATAACTGCCCTCTGGAACTGGACTATAACACAAGCTTCTTGATTCCTGGCTTTCTGCAACTGGCTAAAAGCAATGGTGTAAGCCACTGGCAAAACAGTGACTGCAGTCAGTTACTCCCTTAAACTTTTTCCACATCACAGGAGTTCATCCAACATTAACTAAGGTCTGAATGGATTTGTTAAACTGCATGGCACCTTTGGCTGGACACTTGTACTCAGAACTTAGCTAGCCTTCATTTGGTCTGACACAATTCATTCTTATCTCTTTAGCAAAAGAAAGGTGGATGGATAAAGGCTAGGAACAAAAAGAAGTATTTAAACAGCGTGGGCACTGTTAGGATAAGAGCAAAGGGCAATGAGATTGAGTTTAGAGAGTTAATTCTTAATCCTCACAGCAACCATACTGTGGAGCAGTTTTCTAATACAGTGATATGAGCAAAACACTCAATGGCTTTTAAGATAGAGCTCAGTTTATGAACCAGATTATGTGGTGTGCCTGTGATAAAATAGGTTCCATGACCCAGAAGGTGCCTTTCAGTAAAGTTCCCAGGAGACTATTTACATATCTGCTCTACATCTCTCAAGATATGCAAACTCTACCTAGTATATATAGAATGTATCTTGCACTGTGAAAGCATCAAACCAAATGCTAGAGCAGTGAGTCCATGATCAGGGAGCTGGAGCACCTCTGCTGTGAGGACATGCTAAAGGAGCTGGGGTTGTTCAGCCTGGAGAAGAGAAGGCTCTGGGGTGACCTAATAGCAGCATTCCACAGGCTCACAGGATGTCAGGGGTTGGAAGGGACCCAAAGAGATCATCCAGTCCAACCTCCCTGCCAGAGCAGGACCAGACAATCTAGCTCAGGTCACACAGGAACACATCCAGGTGGGCCTTGAAAGTCTCCATAGAAGGAGACTCCACAGCCTCTCTAGGCAGCCTGTGCCAGTGTTCTATGACCCTTACAGTAAAGAAGTTCCCCCTTGTGTTGAGGGGGGACTTCCTGTGCTGCAACTTACATCCATTGCTCCTGAAGGGGGCTACAAGAAGGATGGAGAGGCCTGTGGTGGTAGGATGAGGGGCAATGGTTTGAGTCAATTTAGGTTGGATGTTAGGAGGAAGTTCTTTACCATGAGGGTAGTGGAACACTGGGAAAGGTTGCCCAAGGAGGTAGTTGAGCCCCCATCCTTGGAGATATTCAAGGTCAGGCTCGACAGGGATCTGGGCAACCTGATACAGTGGAGGATGTCCCTGGGGGTGTTGGACTAGATGACCTTTGAAGGTCCCTTCTAACCCAAACCATTCTATGATTCTGTAATCCAAACTGAGCACATAGTCTCAGAATCACTAGCAAACACTTTCACCTCCTGGTGTTTTTTTCTCCCTTGTTTTATTTGCAACACAGAAGTAGTAATATCTTCTGGTCCCACAGGGAGCTCTGAAGGGAAATTTATCAATATGTATAAAATGCTTACTCCAGTGATGAACACAATCTCCTCACAGGGAAATCAATAAAACTCATCCAGAGGTAGCCTGTGTGGTAAATAAAGGTTATTGCCACACACAAACTGCAACAGATAAACAGCTGTTTCATTCTCCATGTATCCATCACCCTGTAAACTGAACCAGACTGGGGTCCTGTCAGGAAATATATCTGGGGATCTCCTAGTAGGGCACTACTTTAGTGGATATCTTAGTGCATATGCACAACAGACACCTTTCATTTGCACTGACAAAATACAGTTTGGGTGTTTTTGGGTTTTTTTCACATGTAACATTGATTAGGATTCTAAATACATCCTTTAGCCAATGATCCTGTAAAGAATAATTCAGTGTGATTAAAAAATGTAAGTTATTTGGGTGAAATCTCTGCTATGATTAAATTACTTGAGTTTATTGCAGAGCTAAGGAGGAAAAAGGTGAGCAAATTACTGGGTGATAATCAACCCCCTTTCTGGGTATAAATTACGGTTAATGTGCTACCACACCTTCAAAGATATTTAAAGCAGCATGTAGATCATGGTATGTCACTATCTATACAGTACATACACTCCAGATCTCTCAGGTGTATCCACTGACCTGACATCAATGCACCTTGTACTTGCTAAGCAGGTCCAGGAGCATCCACACTCCAATCATAACTATTTATGCCTATAAGCCCAAATCATAGAATCATAGAATGGTAAGGCTGGAAGGGACCTCAAGGATCATCTAGTTCCAACCCCCTGCCATAGGCAGAGACACCTCCCACTAGTACAAGTCACTCAAGGCCTTGTCCAACATGGCCTTGAACACCTCCAGGGAGGGAGCAGCCACAACCTCCCCATCCACAACAAATCCCCACTGGCACTGCTGTTTATGTGGATTTGGCACTGGAATGTTTGGGGAATCGTACTGAGGTTCTTAGCACTTAATTATCATGGGGAAATGTTTGACAGCATGCTGTGACAAAGCTCCCTCTCCCTTCCAGCTCTTCGTGGGAAAGGCTGCAGTGTGCTAACATGTTTAGCTGACAGTTGCCATGATCTAAGTTCCTCTCTTTTATGCGTCCCAACCGGTGCCAAGATGAGCACAGCTGGATGAGGCATTCATGCTCCTGCTTGCAGAATNAGCTATGAACAGATGGAGGGTTTGAAGAACACAGAGTATCAAAGAGCTCTCCAGCTGTGGTGGAGTCATCAATGGCTTTCACATGCCCATAGTTTTTTTTCCTTTTTTGTGTGGCTGTTCAGGAGTTAATAGGAAAGGCACCTGCAGACCTTTCTGTAAAGAGCTATATGTGTTTGGATGACATTCAGTGTTATTACCTGCACACAGGAAAGGCAGCAGTGAGATTTCTCAGTCAAGCATTATCTCAGGTGACTATCTTCTTTGTAGTAACTCTGCCATAGGACACTTGGGAGAAAATGATCTAATTACACTTCAGACATACTGGATGACTGCTTTGCATGCTTGGGACCAAGACCATTTGTACTGATGGACAGCAGCACAAAAGGATGCATGCATAATGGCCAAGTTGGGTGCCAGTAAAGCCTCCCACCCACCCAGTCAGCCCTACCTCTCTGACCAGCTCTCAGGCCCTGCTTCAGCACAGCTAATTAATCTGCACAGAGTGCTGCACTAGGGCAGCTCTGCTTCTTTTTCTAGCCAGGCTAGCTCAGTTTTGGTTTGGTGAGATGTTTTTGCAGCACACTGATGTGCAGGCCTAATGGAGGAAATTGTCATTGCTGGGCAAAGAAGGGAAAGAAAATGCTGCCTTTGGTGGTGTGAGCTTAGAGGATGGACTGACATGCATGAAACACATGAATGGGAAATGTATAAGAGTCATGTGCAGCTCTGCAATGCTGCCTTTGGTGGTGTGAGCTTAGAGGATGGACTGACATGCATGAAACACATGAATGGGAAATGTATAAGAGTCATGTGCAGCTCTGCAATGCTGCCTTTGGTGGTGTGAGCTTAGAGGATGGACTGACATGCATGAAACACATGAATGGGAAATGTATAAGAGTCATGTGCAGCTCTGATGTGGTTACAGAAAAGATGGCTGCTTTGTTAAAAGCTGTGTGATATTCTCTTCTGCTCAAGCATCCATTCTAACCTAAGTTCCAATATATTAATATATTAATCAATTAAACAGAATTAAAGTACCTGTATTCTGGCAGGCCTACCACTACCTTGTGTCTTGCAGCAGCTTGCTCTGCCCTCCTTAAGGGTGCATCTTCTTTCCTACAACACCTGAGCTGCCAGGAGTGGTTAATCCTGCCAAAGAAAAAGAACAACTTTGTGTCTTTTCTTGCTCAGAAGACTAAATCTGCATAATTGAGTCCTCCATCATTAAGTTTGCAGATCACACCAAGTTAGGAGCAGGTGTGGATCTGTCAGAGGGCAGGAGGGCTCTGCAGATGGACCTGGAAAGGCTGCACAGATGAGCACAGTCCAATGCCAGGAGTTTTAACAAGGCCAAGTGCCAGCTTCTGCACTTTGGGCACAACAACCCCAAGCAGTGCTGCAGGCTGGGGACAGAGCAATTCTGCCAGGCAACCAGCAACAAAATGAGGGGACGCAGTCTGTGCCAGGGAAGGTCTAGGCTGGATGTTAGGAGGAAGTTCTTGACAGAGAGAGTGATTGGCATTGGAGTGGGCTGCCCAGGGAGGTGGTGGAGTGCCCATCCCTGGAGGTGTTGAAGCAAAGCCTGGATGGGGCACTTAGTGCCATGGTCTGGTTGATTGGCTAGGGCTGGGTGCTAGGTTGGACTGGATGAGCTTGGAGGTCTCTTCCAACCTGCTTGATTCCATGATTGAGTCTATGCTTCTATGATTGTTACAGGAGCCAAGCATTGGGAGGCAGGTTAGGAAGTGCCAGGCAAGCCCTTTTTGCTCAGCTGTGGGCAAACCTAGTGCCAAGCCAGCACGGTGCACTGTGTGCAGGCAAAAGAAGCTTCATGCCCAGGTGTCTGCAGCTGAGCACCTGTTTTTCTTCTGCCGTGCTCAGAAGCTCAGTTTTCAAAGCAAAAAAAGAAAAAAAAAGAAAAAAAAGAACATAGTTGCTTTTACAACCTCTATCATCTGCAGTGCTTTGCCCATCCAAAGTTTAGTTACTGTTAAAGCCTTTTTTCCCTGCTTGGGGCCTCAGCAGGTGGAGGCATCTGTGACAACCCAACGCCCTTGACAGCTTGTCAGGGAAATTGATGTTCTTGAGCTTTTGCCAGGGCAGTCTGGCACTGAAGGCAGCTTGGCCTGTCTAAACATCAAGTCTTTAGCCACTGGGCTAATCAAGGTTAGCAAACATCCTCTCTTGTTTTCTAAGAAGTAAGCCTCTGGCTATTGACAAACTGCCCAAATTATCTTAAACAAATCACTGCCATCAGGAACCTCAGTGAGTGGTTTCATGGAAAAGGACTCTGTCCTTTTTGCTCTTTGAAGCATGCTGGAAGGCTCCTCCTTGCAATGAAATCACAACAGTGAGGGGATTCATACTCCCAAGACCATCTTCTTCTGAGAAATGAAAAAAAAAACCTGCCCTCCCTCCCAAGTTATTTGCAGACATCTTGGCTCCTAGTGGGATGGACTGGTGCTACTGGTACATGTCCAGTATCAACCATGAACTCCTAACAGAGCTGGGAAGCCTGTGCTGAGAAGAGGTAGAGAAGAGATTGTGCTCTTCTTCCTGTGTGCATGGTGTCAGTTTCCTGTCGTCCTGGATTTTAGCATCCCCAGTGCCCCTGGCCACACACTGAAAACACTTTGGCTGTGTTTAAGAGCATGGCAGCTGATGGTGTGTTCTTTGAAATGTCCATATGGCTAGCAGGGATTTCCAAACATATTGGCACATCAGATGGAATAAAAATAGTGAAGGAAGTGCATAACTGCCATATTTGAATTATAGAGTCACAGGATTAACCAGGTTGGAAAAGACCTCTAGGATCATTGAGTCTAACCTATCACCTAACCCTTCTAATTAACTAACCCATGGCACTAAGTGCCTCGTCCAGCCTCCTCTTAAACACCTCCAGGGATGGGCACTCCACCACCTCTCCAGGCAGCCCATTCCAATGCCAGTCACCCTTGCTGTGAAGAACTTCTTCCTAACATCAAGCCTAAACCTGCCCTGGCACAGCTTGAGGCTGTGTCCCCTTCTTCTGTCCCTGGGTGCCTGGCAGAAGAGCCCAACCCTACCTGGCTACAACCTCCCTTCAGGCAGCTGTAGAGAGCAATGAGGTCTGCCCTGAGCCTCCTCTTCTGCAGGCTGCACACCCCCAGCTCCCTCAGCCTCTCCTCACAGGGCTGTGCTCCAGGCCCCTCACCAGCCTTGCTGCCCTTCTCTGGACACCTTCCAGCACCTCAACATCTCTC